>JAJOOO010079954.1:0-32613 GCA_029582685.1 Solanum piurae
AAGTTGGCCAAAAACTCACTGATTTCCCACACTTAACCAAATTTCCAGGTTCTGAACTTTTTCCAAAAGTGACTACTTCCAATTTCAAGCTTCTTCATATTCATTTTAAATTGTCGGATGTAACACAATTAAAATGAAATTACAAAAAAACCCCTCATAGAACCTCATTATAAAGTCAACACAAAGTCATAGGCTCTTGCTTAACCTATCATTTTCCGAGTCGTTACACCTGTATAGGCATCCTTTTCTACTCCGACCTCCAGGACGTCAGGTACATCTGCTCCTACTTCTTCTTCCTAGGATGTTGGTGCTTCTACCTCTTCCCAGCCCGCCAAGATTACTCAGGCTATGATCCTGAAGATGGGGCACCTGACCCATTCGGTTGATGTGAGGGAGACCCGACTAGAGGAATCTATCTCATGGATGATTGAGAGTGTCATCCCCCCCTACGGACTTCTATTAATGATTTGACAGTGAGAGTCGTTCCTTGTAAGAGTAGACAGGGGGAGTCTTCTGAGGTTACGACTATGAAAGCCGAGGTGGCAGATCTAAGAGGCAATGAATGATGTAACTGCCTCATAGACTTCTGAGAGTCCCTCGGCCACCACCAGAGACATACATAGGGATGGCACAACAGCTGATGAGTCAGAGTCAGAGACCGACGGGGAGCAGATAGAGGTGAGGGAGAAGATGATATATGGTGACCTGCCAGATCTAGAGGAGATGATTGAACAGTCGATGATCCAGACATTGCTAACAAAGACGTCTATAGCAGCTCCTAGCGGATCCGGTCTGTTGATGTGACCCTGGGCACTGAGGCCAAAGATCAGAGTTATGCACTAGGCATTTATGCCCTGACAGATGGAGCGACTATTTAGACATGATTTTTCTTTACCTCCCTCTCTGTCTTCTTTTATTTACTTTTGCATATTTTCTTGCATTTTAGGACAAATTGCTTTTGTGTGTGGTGGGTGTGAGGTACTTCCATATCTACCTCTTATTTTGATGTCATTTTATGTATATATTGGGGTTTTAAGCTATAAATTGTGTTTTGGCACTGTTTTTGTGGATGTTTGAGCTTGTGGCTCCTAATTTGGAATGTTGATGATTTTTTACCCTTTTTGAAAATTTTGCGCCACCTCATGATTATGTTTGAATGTGGTTATTTTCTTGCAAATTTGATTATTTGTCTTGAACAATACTGATGACTTGAATAGTGCGCATAATCAAACAAAAAAGAATGTGCGGCTACAATGAGGCCAAATGAAGTTGCATAGGCAATATGTGAACTTTTTGCATCTCATTGTGACTAGCCGGTTATCAAATTGGGTCTCTTGTGATGAGCATTGCACACGCGAAAGTGTGGAGTCTTATTTTACGTTGGTGTAAATGCATTGTGTGATAAGCTTACCGTGAACCATGTATGATGACACCTAGAATGTTCCCCATTGGTCCGGTTGACTAAGTGATGCAATCTCTTGAAATGATCTTAGGAAACTTTGAAGAGTGAAACAATTTGACATTATACCTCTTTTATGGCCAACTTTGTGAGTGTGTGATCTTTGCTTGAACAACCTTTGAGCCTTACCCTTTTTCTTGGAAGAAACCTGATGTAAATTGTGACCTTTCTTTATCCATTACTCATAATCCTCATGATTTGTCATTAGACTGAATAGCCAACTTAGGCAAAAAAACTAAGTTGAGGGTGTGGTGAAAAGAGAAGGTAAATCAATAAGTCCAAAGAAATTCCCCCTTGAGCTATGATTTTGAGAAATGTGGAACCCCTTCATAAAAATAGAAGAGAGAAAAATAAAAGAAGAATTAAGAAAAGAAAAAAAAGAATGAAAGCGTTTGAAATAAAGTTGTGAAAGTTCAAAGGAAATGGAGTGTCTGGTAATCCATGGAAAGTGAATAATGGGGTGAATTTTGAGTATGAATGAGAATGATGAAGATAAGGGAAAAAGTGTTGTTCATACCACATTTCATGAAGATAACATCCATTGAGCCTAAATGACCATACCTTTACACTCAACCCCGTTACAAGCCTTGAAAAGACCTTTTTGATCTTGAGTGAGTTGAAACAAGTGTTGATTGGGAAATAAGGGAAAACCTATGGGTGATATCATTCATTGTGTTCATCTTTGTGAGTGTGAGTGTTGCATGTGATTCTGAAGCTTTAAATTGTTGAACCATTGTGTGTGAATATGGAATGATTCTTTGTGTGAGAGCATTTGAGTACCTTTGTTAAGCTTGAACTCACATTTGAAGCAAGAATTGTGAACTTGAGAATCTTTGATAATGGTGAGTCACAACTTGAATCTTTGAGTGCACAATTGATCCTTGCATGAGTAAGATGAGTCTTTTTGCGTGCATTCATGATTGATTCTTGTGTAGCACTGTTTGAGAAATCTTATTCTGAAGTACTGAACTTGAGTTTTACTTGAGGACAAGCAAAAGTTTAAGTTGGGGGTGTTGAAGAGTCCATGATTTGGACTCATTTAGGACATTATTTGGATAGATTTAGTGTCCTCAAATGCTTATTTTGTGCCAATAATTGATGTAAAATCCTTGATTTCCAGGTATTTAGATTGAGGAACAAAGCATGGACACTAATTTGCAAAAAAGAACAAAGCGAGCTGAAAGAAGGAAGAAATGAAGGCCTTGTGATCGCCAAGTCCCTTTGGCAAGTCACCTAATGGCCTCTTGACCGCCTAAAGTTCTAGTGTGCCAAGCCCTAAAGGAGAAAATCAATTTGGCAATAGAAAGGAGCAGTCGACGTATCGCCGAGTGGTTCTGCGATGCAATGTTGGATCGCCCAAAGTTATAGAATTTGAGGATGTTGAACGCCAAAGCAAAAAGGCGATGGAACTGACCAAAGGGTGGATCGCTGAGTTTATCGGTGAGCCTGACTTACTGCGCCAAATGTCCCTTCACAACATATTTTTTGGCGACTATAAACACATTTTCAAACATTATGTTTAGTATCAAAATTTTATTTAGAACATTCATTAGAGTAATTTTTGAGTTTTGAACTCTGAGTATTGAGACTAAGTTTTCCTTAGCTTTGAAGAATTGAAGTTTTCTATTTTTGAGATATTTGAAGTGGGTCTTTCAGATTCTTCTATTTGGACCTTTGTAAAGATGAAATTAATCTTATCCAATCGATGGAAACACAATTTGGTAACGATTGCTATCTTTTTATAATGTCTAGCTAAAACCCTTATTCTTGGGGTGTGATTATGTGATTATGGGTTGATTTAGTTTATGGGTATTGCTAATTGTTAGTTTAAATGTTGTTTAGAAGTGGTTTCATTCAGTAATTGTGGTTTAATTTAAAGGATTGTAGTTGCAAATGCAATTCTACCTTCGTGTTTTTGGCTTGCTCGAGAGAGAGGTTTTAAAACCAAGATTATTGAATTGATGGTCTATGTGTATTGGGTTGTCATAGGTTCAGCTCGAGAGAGTGAATCCTAAACCCTTTTCCACACATTCAGTTCGAGAGAGTGAATGGACTAAAGCATAGGTTGTTCGTATTTGCTTGCGTGTTGGTGTTCGAGAGAAACCAACTTGATTCGGGGTAAATTGTGCGAGAGAAAGTTTATCCCCACTAAAGTCTAGCTTATTCACTAATTTAAAACTATTTACTAAAAATTACAATTACCAATTTGTCTATATTAGCCTATAATCAAATCACTAATTTGTTGTTGTTGTAGCTAAGAGTTGAAACCAAAACCCCCTGTTATTTGACATTCGTGTCACCCCTTAATTTGAATTATTTTTTACTTCGATAATGACTATTCCTATGATTGACTTGAACATATTCGTACTTTACTCTTGAATTTAAACATGTACCACTCCCTATGGGATTCGACCCCAACTCATTTCGTTGGGTTATTGTACTGACTAGCGATCGTTGACACTTATAATTAGATGAAGTTTCCTTGAAACGTTAATCACTGAACACACCATAAACATTCTTCCTTGCGTGCAAAATACTGGCCTGAATGGTTCTTACAACGCTTTGGACAAGTCAGGTAGGTAATGCTAGCTAAAGTACTCCCTTGATACTTAGAGCATGATGCCCTACCTTCCTGATCATGTAAAAACCTGGGGGATGGAGAACTAGATAATGAAGGTGCTGAGGCTGAAGATTTCTGTTGAAATTGTGAGTGATTTCCACTACCTAATTTCTGCTGAGAGTACTCATAATTGCCTGTTCTAGCCTTCCTGTTTTCCTTAGCTTGTTCTCTAAGTTTTTCTCCCTAAACTTACTGAGCATGAGTCATCAGCCTAGAGATATTCATATCCTCTAATAACATAGCATTTATGCACTCTTTCTTCACCAAGTCAGATACCATAGGAACTTGCTCATTTGTGCCATTGGATCGACAACCATATGTGGAGCATACCTGGTGAGCTGGGTGAACGTAATTCCGTACTCTTGAACTGACATAGAAACTTGTCTCAAATACATGAACACCTGAGCCCTAGCCTCCCTTAACTCTCTCGGGAAGAATCAGTCCAGAAAAGCTCCAATATAACACTCCCAAGTCGCTGGGGCTGCATTCTCACCCCTATTTTCCTTTCACTTCGTGAACCATATGTACGCCACATCCTTAAGCTTGTAGGATGTCACCCCTATCCCATCATTCTCAGTTACTTGCATCACTCCAAAGATCTTCTTAACTTCATCAATGAAGTTCGGGGGTCCTAACTAACATGCGACCCTAGAAACTCAGACGTATTCATCCTAACAAAATATCAAACCCTAGCTGCCACTAATCCACTATTAGCATTAGTAGGAATTTGAACTTGCTAATTGTTCAGATTGGCCACACTCTGAGCCAAAAGTTGGATAGCATTCCAAAACTATACATTTGAGACCTCATGGTCTGGGACTACAGAAATTGTGTTAGCATTGAGAGCGGTAGCATTCCTTGCGTAAGCTCTACGAGAAGGCATGATTCGAAATGCATAGCGATGAATTAGAAATGAGAAGTTTGATCATACCTCACGCACGATAAGAGTAGCGAAGAAAGTGATGTTTTTATTAAAACACTTCGTAGCCTCCCTCTCATTAGATGTGGTGCACTTCACACCTATGAAAAGGAATCTACTTAGTGTGGATATTCAGACATCGTAGGACTCTTAAACCTAATGCTCTGATACCAAGTTTGTCACGCTCCGAGGGTACCCTCTTGACGTAAATACGGGACATAGGATCACGAGTTACCCCAACTTAACCCTGAGCTGGCATATCATAAGAAAAAATTGTTAGATCTATGAAAGATAAACTAAAGAGGAAGCTAAATCATAAAATAACTAATAGTGGGGAATACCCAAACTGGTCTAAATATATAAATACTCAATAAGAGTTAGTGATACTGAACAATCACTCAACCTAAAGTTGAATCTATAACTATGACTGAATAAAGCCTCTAAATGACTAGAGATTCTAGGGCATGCCCCCAACTAACTCTAGAAAAACTGAAACTTAAATGAAATACTAAAATACTAAAACATGTCTACTGTCCTCGAAGTATGAGGACTCACGACTGATGTTACTGATTGTTGATCGAGAATCGATCTACATCGGACTAAATGCTGAGGACCTAAACCTACATCATGAAAAGATGTAGCGCAGAGTATGCGTTGGTACTTGGAAGGTACTGAGCATGCATGATATGATAAAGCTAAAAACCTATATAAACTGAACAAAGCATATTGAACAGTGATATAATCTGAACATGATGAAGATACTGAAATATATAGAAATGAACTAAACTGAATGCAATGACCAAGTACATTACATAATGAATAGGAATACTGAAATATAACTAGAAACCTAGTCAAATGCACTAGAGTTTGACTGTGGGAGTTACTACTAACCAACATAAAACCACGTGAGCTTAACACATTGTCAGATGTATACGCCGTATTGAGAGGACCCAATACACCTTGCCAGGTGTATAAAGGCATGACTAGCGTGCTCACTAAATCTGATGCCACAAAGGGGATTTATAAACCTATGAGTGCACGTAGTTTTGGGACTATGAGGGTAACTGAACCCTAGTCCAACTCGGTGTTAAGCCAACTCCCAACTGGAAATGTGTAGAATACAACATGACCAAAATATATTGGATAGCTCAATTTCTGACATGCTAACTGAGAATACAACATTTAAGTACTGATAATGAAACATTTGAAATCCAAGGTATATATATCTATTTATCTAACCTAGGTAGTGTAATTCATAAACTAACCGAATCTAGACAACTAGGGCTCTAAATTTCATGCAAGGACTAAGCAGCAATGTTACGAAACTATCATAATATGATTAAGGATACTAAAGCAGCTAAATCGCAACAATTATCTAAACTTTCAGAAACCCTACGTCTAAACATGATATAGAGAATCAAGAATCTGACTGAATTCTAGGGATCTAGTGGATGAAAGGAATCCACTAGTGAAATCCCACATACCTGCTGACAAATTGCATAGAGAAATCTTTAGATTTTGGGGCGGAAATTTAAGAAAACCAGTTGCGTTGTTGGAAGGGTTTGGGTTGCCTCTTTCCTCTTGTTTTTGTTCTAGGTTTGAAGAATTTTGGAGAATAATTGCTTAGGGTATGTTCCAATTAAGTTACTAGGCTTAAACTATCCAAAAATACATAGTTTAGTGGTTAAACGACATAGTTTAGGTGTCCAACGCATAGGGGAAAAATACTAAAATGACCCTAACTTAAGAACTGACGGGCCTGACCGTCGATTGTTATCAGAAAGCTGAAAGTTGGGGGTCTGAACCATGGACCGTGGTCCTACCTTCGATCCATAGATCCTGGAGTGGTTCTGGACTTTTTCTAAAAATTCTGGGTGACGGACCCACGGACCACACCTACGGTTTATGGTCCCACCCACGGGCCTTGGGTGGCCTCTGTTGGTGGCACCTGCAGGTTATGCAAAGTCTGCATTTCCTCCATTTTGAATCTGGGGTGTTACACACCAATTCCAACTCATTTAGCAAATCCAATTTATAAGCAACCTTACCAACACGTCTCAAAATCTTATATGGGCCTACATAACGAGGACTAAGCTTCCATTTCTTACCAAAATTCATTACACCCTTCATGGATGAAATTTTCAAGTAGACCCAATGATGAACATCAAACACAAGATCACTTCTTCTTAAATAGACATAGGACTTTTTCCAACTTTGAGTCGTTTTCAACCTTTCTCTAATAAGTCGTACCATCTCTATGGCCTCATGTACCAACTCGGGACCAAATAGGAAAACTTCACCCACCTCAATCCAACCTTTAGGAGATATACACCTCCTACCATACAATGCCTCAATTTGACCCATATCAATACTCGAGTGATAGTTATTGTTATAAGCGAACACAATCAATGGAAAATGGTCATTCCAATTACCCTTAAAATCAATTACACAAGCTCTCAACATATCGTCCAAAGTATGGATAGTAGGCTCTGCTTGCACATCGGTATAGGGGTGAAACGTCGTACTAAGCTCAACACGAGTACCATGACCCTTTTGGAAAGGCTTCCAAAGTTGAGAAGTGAATTGGGTACCACGATCTGAAATAATGGACAATGGCACTCCATGCGACTTTACCATTTCCTTCAAGTACAACTTAGCATAGTACTCCGCCGTAAAGGAAACCTTAACGGGAATAAAATGAGCACATTTCATCATTTGATCTTCTATAACCCAAATCAAGTCATTTTGTCGCCGCATGCGAGGAAAATCAACAATAAAGTCCATATTCACATCTTCCCACTTCCAAGTAGGAATGCTAATGTCTTGGGATAAACATCCCGGTTTCTGATCCACAACTTTCACTTGTTGACAATTATGACACTTAGTCACAAATTCTGTAATATCCTTCTTAATCCCATTCCACCAATAGACCTCCCGTAAATCATGATACATCTTGGTGGCTCCCAGGTGAATGGAATACCGCAAAGTATGAGCTTCTGACAAGATCTGTTCCCTCAAGTTATCAAAAATAGGAACACACAAACAACCTTGATATCTAAGTACACTATCTCCCCCTTGGGAGAATTCCTCAATGGATTTTTTAAGCACCGCTTCTTTTAAGTCAACCAAAAATGGATCAAGACCTTGCTTGGCTTTCACATCCACCACTAAAGACGATTTTGAACCCTTTTGGACCATAACACAAACCTTGGCAGAGTCCACTTACCGAACACCCAACCGGGCTAATCTATGAACATCTTGAACCAAGTCTTTCTTTTTTTCTTCAATATGAGCAACACTTCCCATGGATAACCGACTAAGAGCGTCCTCCACCACATCTTGCTTTTATGGGGTGATAGATAACACTCATGTCATAATCTTTCAATAGCTCAAGCCACCTTATTTTGCGAAGATTTAGATCCTTCTGATTAAACACATATTGCAAACTCTTGTGGTCGGTAAACATATCTACATGCACACCATACAAATAATGCCTCCAAATCTTGAAGGCAAAAACAATCGCCACTAGTTCAAGGTCATGGGTAGGATAATTCTTCTCATGAATCTTAACTTTGCTTGAGTCATAGGCAATGACTTTCCCATTCTTCATAAGAACCCACCCTAACCCGATTCTCAAGGCATCACAAGAAACCACAAAACCATCTTTCCCTTCCGATAAAGTCAACACTGGAGCGAAAGTAAGTCTATCCTTCATTTCTTGAAAATTCTTCTCACATGCTTCAGACCATATGAACTTAGACTTCTTCTGAGTCAAAACCTTGAAATGAGAGGCAATCGAATAAAACTCCTCAACAAACCTCCGGTAGTAACCAGCTAAACCCAAGAAACTTCTAATATCTGAAGGTGATAGAGGTCTAGGACAACTCTTGACCACATCCGTCATCTTAGGATCTACCTCAATACACTTACTTGAAACAATATCACCAAGGAAAGCTGTAGATCTTAGCCAAAACTCACATTTGCTAAACTTTGGCAAGAGTTGTTGGTCCTTAAGAATTCGTAACACGACCATCAAATGATAAATATACTCATTCTCACTCCTTGAATAAATCAATATATCATCAATAAACAAAATCACAAATATGTCAAGGTATTGTCTAAATACCCTATTCATCAAATACATAAATGCCACCGAAGCATTAGTCAACCCAAACGACATTACAAAAAACTCATAATAACCATACCGAGTTCGAAAATCCATCTTCGAATATATCTTCCTTCACCCTCAATTGGTGGTAACCCGATCAGAGGTCAATATTAGAGAAATAACTTGCTCTTTGAAGTTGGTAAAATAAATCCTCTATCATTGGAATAGGATACTTATTCTTAATGGTCAGCTTGTTCAACTGCTGATAGTCAATACACATACGAAAAGAACCATCTTTTTTCTAACAAACAAAATTGGAGAACCCTATGGAGAGATACTCGGTCGAATGAAACCCTTTATCCAACAGATCTTTCAATTTTTATTTCAACTCCTGAAATTCTACCGGGGCCATACAGTAAGGAGGAATCGAGATAGGTTGCATATCAAGGAGAAGGTGAATACCGAAGTATATTTCCATTTTGGGAAGAATACCGGGTAAATCATCTGGGGAACACTTCCAGAAACTCATTAACAACTGGACCGACTCCAGAGTAGGGGTTTCGGAATCCACATCCCTCACCCTAACGAGATGGTAAATTCAACCCTTAGAAATTATCTTTCTAGTTTTAAGGCAAGAGACAAATTGACCCTTAGGCATAGAATTTCCCTCTTCCACTCTAGGACATGCTTATTTGGGAAGTGAAACTTTAGTACACGAGTCCTACAATTAATAGAAGAATAACATGAGTGCAGCCAATCCATCCCATGTATAACATAAAAATCTAAAATATCAAGCTCTACCAAGTCAACAAGAGTAACTCTTATGGACAAGGAAATGGGACACTTTCTATAGACCATGTTAGCCACAATAGAATCACAAACATGAGTAGGGACATAAAAAAAATCTAACAACACATCAATAGGACATAAAACCTCATAGCCACATATGGTGTCACACAAGAAATGGTAGCACCAGGATCAAGTAAAGCATAAACATCAAGTTGAAAGAATTTCAACATACTGGTAACCATATCGAGAGAACCTTCTTATTCACCATGAGTCTAAAGTGCATAGAATTGGTTTTGTTTGGGAGCATTAGAACCCAAACCACTAGGAAGAGCTTGATTTCCCTCTCTTCAATTAGCCATGAGCATTAGGCAATTCCTCATCTTATGACTAGTCTAACCACAACTTAAGACACCATCCATGCCGGCTAGGCACTTACCCTATTTCTTGTTTCTACACCTAGCAATGAAGATCCACTACCATCCCTCCCTTGAGGCCTAGGGTTAGACAACCTATCTTTGTTGAACTTAAGAGGAGAAGTTGTCACAACCTGAGAGCACCCCCTAGTCGTAACATGGCGTACTCGACCCTGAAGGGGTCTCATACAAGCCCTTTGCATCATAACATAGGTAACAGAATTGAAAATATGAAACAATTTAAAACTTTCACAATCGAAGTCATATTTCATAAAAGCAACAAGCGAAAGTCTTTCTATACTCTTTGTCTCAAGCCATCTAATACAACTTTAGAATAAACTCCTGGGACACAACCCATACAATAGTCTCAACATAAAGAAATGACATAAAGGTAAAATGGATGTTGTCCTCGAAGCTATGAGGACTCACCAAGATCCTCAACTCTTCTAATCCTTGAAACCTAGTCTTCAACCCTACATTTGGTTAGAATGTAGGCAATATGTGTTAGTACAAAATGTACCAAGTATGAAAGCTAGCACAACATTATAAGAGCATCTCAAATAGTTACTCAACATAAGACATAAGCATAAGAGATACAGACATAGTCATGGCATAATCATTATAGTCATAACATGGCCTCCAACATAAGTATCATATAAACATAAGTCAACATAAGACATAGTTAATGAGCATAGGAGATAGCTCATAATCATATCAACATAATTGACCCTTGGTCATCCATATCATAATAGCACCATTCTCAAATAACTTCAAAAGAATACAAGTACAAAGCAAGAATAGCATCCCATAATACCACCCAAGACAAGTATCCCTTTTTAGTCATCTTAATCATAGTCTACATGCATGGTTAAGTCATAAGTCTTTCTACCATAAGGGCACCATACTTATAAGGAACCTCAAGACAAACTTGTGCAATGCATGAAAGGCATTCCATACTACCCTTCACACTAAGCATAGCCTTGAAGTCATCTTAGTCATATTCACCCTCCTTTTGGTCTTACTAAAATCTTACTTCATATAGACAAGGGAACTACCACCTTAGTCAATCATATCTTGGAAGGCAACTATGGCAAGAACCCAAGCTAAATCATACTACATAAGGGAATCCTTCACAACTAGCCTCAAGTCATACCTGTGACATGTATGGATAGCATCCCATACTACAATCCACACTAAGTACTTCCTTAGACTACCGTGAATGTTCACTAGTTGGGGACTAATCCCTCTAGTCTATTTACCTCTTCAAGGCTACCAAGGAATAACTCCTTAATAGGCTAGACCATACTATCATCTTACTAACATAACTAGGTTAAGCTAAGCTAACTACCTTGGAAGACATAATCACATGCAAGTCCAAGATACTTTAGGAAAGGTACAAGTGTCCTATCCTAGCTACCATGAAATAGTCCTAAACCAACTAAGTCATGCTATCCTTACAGGTGTACTAGATTACAAATGCAAGATATCCATAGGAGAGTATGATTCTCAAACCTAAACTATCCTTAGGATGGTATGAGTCCTCAATCCTATAACACCCCGTAAATTAGTTAGTTGATCTAGTGAGTTCTAGACTAAACTAGTGAGTTGAATGTGTTGTAGGGTTTTGTAGTAGAGTTTTGGAGTGTCGTATGAGGGTTATACTCAAGATAAATGGCTCCCGTACTTAGAAGGACATGTTTAGGGGTTAAATGTCTGGGTACGACTCCCCAAATACCACCCTAGGGATCCTTGAGGAGGACCCTAAAACAGTCCCCCAAAACTGTCAAAAAGTGTGATTCACGATTGCAAACCACGTTCAGTAGACTGATCTACACCCCGTGGTTCATGGTCATGGATCAGGCTTGAGTTGTCCTGCAACATATGAGTCTCTTATCCAAACCACGACACCAATCCACGGACAGTATTTCAATCTACGGTCCGTAGATGGTCAGGTCGTGGATGCTGCCAGTTTTCAGCTTTTAGTTTTTAGTTGAGTGTTTAGGGGTTAAGTTAGTTATTAATTAGGGGTTAATGTAGGCTGGTTAATAGGTATTTAACCACCTATATAAGATTAAATAAACCCTAAACTAATCATTATAACTCATTCATCCAAATCCCCCAAACTCTCTTCAAAAATCATATCTCTAGAATAGAAGAAGAAGAAGAAGAAGAAGAGAAGAGAAGAGGGGCAGAAGATAGGGTAGAATTCATCCATGAATTCAAGATTTGTTTAGGGAATTGATTAAAGGTATGTAAAGATTATTCATCCATGGGTTCTTCCATCCATGGAGCCCCCATAGATTCCCTCCAATTGTGAACTCAAAAACCCAATTCTAGCTAGGATTGTGATTGCATTGTGGGTAGGGCTTGGGTGTGATTCCAATCTAATGGATATAACTAAATATTAATTTATTTATATTTGAATGATAATAATGTGATGATTTCATGTGATTTATATGATGAAC
The DNA here is from genome assembly GCA_029582685.1 of Solanum piurae. Classification (NCBI taxonomy): domain Eukaryota; kingdom Viridiplantae; phylum Streptophyta; class Magnoliopsida; order Solanales; family Solanaceae; genus Solanum; species Solanum piurae. The sequence goes on from JAJOOO010079954.1 coordinate 12,774, forward strand.
CCTAATCTAAATAGATGAATGTGATTATTGTGGGTTTATGCCATTTGAGGCAAAGCTGAAGGTTCATATGTGATCTTCCTAATTCAATGTTATGTATTGAAATTGATCAAATTTAGGATCATATAATCATGAATTTAACTAGACTCCATTGTATATTATTGATCTTGACTTTTAAAGTTAGAATTGAACCTTTATGATCAATTAAGACTAGAATCACCTACTAATGAGAGATGATCAAATTACCTAGAAATCTAGGTTTAAAGAAGACATTAAGAAAGAAACCTTGAGAGTATGGTTGTGATCATAATAGTTAGGGTTTTAAGGTGAAGCTAATGATTTTAACTATTGATGCTAAGTCTTTGAGAGTAAAGTCTAAAAGATAATAGAAGTCTAATAGGTTGAATTGTGGTGAAAGGCCTATACTCACCTAACCTACCTTATGAATGCCTGATAGATGAAAATGATAGAATCACTTGAGATTGGATGGGTATTCAAGGATATCCTTCCATTAGAGATGAGTGTTAAGCAAGGCTTAACAAGTAAACCTTGGGGTGTATGCTTGGCTCCAAGTGGATATTGACAATGAGATGGAGTGTCATACAAGATAGGGTCCAAACTCCAAGAAGAAAAGAGAGCCACACCTAGTTGATGTGAGGACTATCCAAGTTAAAGGGGGAACTCTTACATAGTAGAGTGTGGGTTTCCCAAATTTAGGTCTCATGAGATGGGATCCTTCACATAGTTGAGTTAAGGTTCCTAGTAGCAATCTCCATATCCAATTATCTAAGACATGCTTGAGAAGCATCTCAAAATGTTCAAAGCATAATGAACTAAGACATGCTTGAGAAGCATCTCATAGTTTCAAAGCATAATGAAATAAGACTTACATAATGAAGTAACTCATAGTTTTCAAAGTATAAATGGAGATTAGACATTATTAAGTAAATATCTTACAGTATCCATACTAGTAATGAACTTATACATTCTTAAGATAGTATCTCATAGAGTTCAAGTTATTAATGAACTAAGATGTGCTTAAGAGAGTACCTCATAGTGTTCTAAAGTTAAAGAGAGGAACTAGGTTCCAAACAAAGAACTGTTAGCATGAGGACCTAAGGGTAGTACTTAGCATGTATAGTATTAGGGAGTGCTATGCATGCATTGAACAAGTATGACTTAGGGTCATTAAAGAGAAGTAGTGAGATAGGATTGTGCTATAGTTGCCTTTCCTAGTTATAGTTGACTAAAGGTGAGAGATTTCCTTAGTTATGAGAGTTAAGCTAATAATGATGTCAAAGTAGGGTGAATATGACTAGGATGACTTCATAGCTATGCTTAGTGTGAAGGTTAGTATGGGATGTCTTTCATTCATTGCACAAGTGTGTCTTGGGGTTACTTAGAAGTATGGTACCCTTATGGCATAGAAAAGCTTAAGAGTTAACCATGTATATAAATTAAGGTTAAAATGACATGAAGTCCTATGTCTTAAATGTGAAGGTGGACTATGCCCAAGAATTACCAAAGAGAGGTACTTAGCTTGGATGGTAGTATGGGATGCTATCCAGGGAATGCACAAGTATATTTGGAGGTGGCTTGTAAAGTAGTTCTCTTGTAACATGAAGGACTTAAGGTTGAAGTATGTAACCATGGAAGTCTAAGTAGAGACTAGGCGATGAACATGATGTATCTCCTATGATCATTAAATATATCTTATGTGACTTGTGTTTATATGATGCTTATATTGGAGACCATGCTATGACTATGATGATTATATTATGATTTCTTAGGCTTATGTCTTATGTTGACTAACCATTTGAGATGCTCTTGATGTTATGTTAGCTTTCATAATTAGTACATTTTGTACTAACGCATATAGCCTACATTCTAACAAAATGTAGGATTGGAGTATTGAGTTGTTTTGGAGGCTAGAGTTTCAAGGGTTTAGAAGAATTGAAGAATCGGTGAGTCCTCACAGCTTCGAGGACGAACCCTTTATTCCCTTATGTCATTTGTTTATGTTCTTAGACTATTGTATGGGCTGTGTCCGAAGAGTTTATTCTAAAGTTGTATTAGATGGTTTGAGACAAAGATAGTGATACTTACTTAATTTTAGTTTAGTTTTGCTTTTTTGTATGTTGAAATAGGAAGAATGAGTGTAAATAGTAGGTGTGAACAAATGGATCACCTTCCGTTAGAAGTGATGAGGTTCATGGATAACATCCTAACCTTGAAGAAATTAGAAGGTGAGCAAATTCATGAGTTCTGGCTGAGGTTTAAAGCACTGCTGATGCAATGCCCAACTCATGGGATTCCCGATTTAATTTTACTGGAATGCTTCTATAGGAGTCTAAGTCTTGGGAACAAAGGATTGATTGATCAACTTATCACGGGTGGTCTTGCACGACAACCCTATGTGGTAGTAGCCCAACTCATTGATCACATGATTGAGGCCAACCAAGAAGTAGAAAGGGATTTCCACTTAGCCACTTCTTTTAACTCAGCTAGACGAGTTAACCAAAAAGATTACGGAGTTTGAAGTCCAGGGAAAAAACAAGGATCTATATATTCCTCCTTATGAGCGGAGCATTCCTAAGAACAATGAGGACGGACAGGTTGAAGCAATTCTCACTCTTCTTCTCCACAAAGTCAATGAGCAGGATAGAGTGCTGGAAGAGTTACGAGAGAATGTTGCAATGATAAATCAAATAATTGCCTCCCACTCCACGTCCATTCAATTGTTTGAGACCCTAATGGGTCATGTGTTGTCTCATCTCTACCCCACAAATCAAGATTGAGTGGGGAAGTCATGCCACGATGTTAACTAAGGTGCTGCTTAGGAGGCAACCCAAGTTTTATTTTCTTTCTTTTTAAGTGTGAAATAATGGTGTGTTGATTGTGCAGGTCGAAGTGTGGAAAGTCATTGAAAAGTGCAGGTTAGCGAGCTAAAGGTCTAGTCGGTGCATCGGCGAAGAGGTCGGAGAGCCCAACCCAGACCACCATTGGACTCAAGACAACTTAATTTAAATCGGAGTTTATAAAAGTCGGCGAGCCCAGGAAATTATTGGCGAATCGCCGACCAGGTCGGTGATCAGGATCTAGTCCACCGTTTGGAACCCTAGATTAAATGGAGGTCATGTAAAACTCGATGAGGTAAGTGAGCATTTTGCGTGTGGCCGAGTGGGTCGGCGAGCATTACTAATGTCACCGAATGGGCAAGAACTGGATGATTTTTGAAAGGCCAAAGGTTTAAACTTCAAACTCTTTCTCTTTCCCTAACTTTTGAATTCCCAAACTCACACCCGCACATTAGTTTCTATATTTTTGCATTTTTAGAGAATTTTAGTCATTGATTTGTTCTCGGATTGGGATTACATTGTCTCCTAGAATTTCGATCTTATCTTAATCGGCATTAAAGGTTGGTTTTCCGAATCCCGCATTTATTTCTAAGAATTCGAACTCTTATGCAAATGCTCTTATCTTGTTGTGATGTGCTCGGCCTCTATGATAGTGGTAGTCTGTTTGCGTGCTATTTTAATTCGAATGCCTTGCCTGTATTGCTTTTAATGTTGAAATCCCGTAATTTTATGCCTTAGAATTGATTAAATCTTGTGGGGTTGTGCTTGCATGTTGTTGAAGTCTAGTCGGGTGAAGTCTAAGTAACTCGTAGTTGTGCCAACTGACGTAATTTGCCCAATGATAGAGCAGGTGACGTCATTCTTAAGGGAAAGAGTTGTCAAATGGCCAAATTTGGCAAAACCAAGAGAAGTCTGAGTATCCCGAGGTAATGGGTGTTACGGCTCTTTGTTTAATTTGAGTAGGGCATGTTTTGATTTTGTTTTCAGGGTTGCGGGGTTGAATTCGAGAAGTTTGGTTGAAAGTAGGCACGTTGGGTCATTTGGCGAGCTAGGTCGAGCTCGCCGAACCCCTAGGCGGTTCACCGAAGGTCCCTATCTCGCCTTTAATTTGATGCTATTCTTGATGTTGACTATGTAACTTTTGGCGATAAGCTTGAGGTCACCGAATGCACTAGATGACTCGCCGAAAGTCCTCTTGTTCGCCCTTTTTCTACACCCTGTAGCTTAAATTGCACTGTAACTTTCGGTGGGCTAATCCTTGCTCATTGAATGATGTCGGCAATTAGCCGAAAAGCCTTCCATCATCGATTTTTCTAGTTTTTCTGAGTATTTTGAGACAATCCTTTCGGTGAGCCCGGTCTAGCTCGCCAAAGTAATTTGGCAACTCACCGATCGGTTCGGTGAGTCTGTCTGCAACAGTTCTTCTGTGATTTTAATTGGAATGTGTTAAAATTTACCCGATGTTTTGCAGACTTGGCTAGACCTAAGGTTGCAGGTAGAAACATGCCACCCCGAAGGAAGGCTAAGGGGATATCACTAGATGAGGATGCAGCTACATCCACGGCTAAAGCCGCCAACTTCCCACAACTCGTGGGTAGGGAAAAGGCAAAGGGAAAGCACCAACATCACCGGATGCCATCTCCGACAGTGACGGCATATATGCCACCCACCTCACTACTTCTGAGAGTGAGGGTGAGCACCAACAACCTCAGACTGTAGCTTCAGATGATGATGAACTGGTAGATGTACAGAGGGAAGAGCTGCTGTCAAAGAGGATGAATGATCCATCTAGGATTAGGACTCCTCAGCCCACCAATTCTCCTACTCCAGCCCCGAAGCAGGCTGTAGTCCTAGCACCTCCTGTACAAATTCATCCTCCCAAGTCGATGAACATATTAAAGACTGAAGGGCTGAGGACGATTATTGAGGAGAAGCCTCTATCCACGATGGGGTAATTGGCAGGTACCAGAAGATAATGCGCTCCATAAAGTCACAAAAGTTCCAACTATTTACTAGACCCCGAGGATCTTATATCCCAAATTGGGTCCGGGAGTTCCACACTGCTTATGGAGCATTAATACCGCAAATAAAGAAGCACTGAGCGACATTCCAACCTGTTGATCATGTAGTCGTCTGGGGCAAAGAAAGTGTTGTGTGACAACACTACTATTAATGAGGTTCTACAGTGCACTAACAACATTGTTGACGCTCACCAATACAGGATGAAGACTAAGTCCTTAGAGGGAATAAAAAGTTGGCTCGCCCCTCTCATATGTGATGGCACTCCAAGGTGGTTAGAGTTAGGGGTCATGATAGAAAAGAGGGACTTACATATAGCTTCTAGATAATGGTTTGGCTTTATTAGCAGTACTGTTATGCCATCCCAGAATGAGTCTGTCCTTAGACACTTAAAGGCAGTTTGTCTTAGCGTGATCACTGTATGAGAGTAAATTAATTTAGGGATGATCGTTAAGTAGGAGATGGTCATGAGGGCCAAGCAGTGCCAGACCTCACTTCCCTTCTCGGTGCTGATCACCGAACTATGTAGACGGGCTCGGGTCCTTAGAGATGCAAAGAAGGATGTGTAAATGATTCCCACATCCTCTACTGATATTCGGAGGATTGAGGCAGAATATTTGAAGGATGAGGCGGAGAAGAAGAAGAAGGTAGCCCCGGTGGACACTTCCCCGATTGTAGATAAAGACTCACTACCTGCAGAGGAATCTTTGCCTACTCCGGCCCATAGGCATTCAGGTACTCTTTATGCTTCTTCTTATGACACTCCAGGTTCTTCTACTGCTGCACTACCTCCTAGAGCTGCTGCTTCTGCTATTTCTCGGACCCCGCTGACGCAGGCTTCATTACTCCAGATAGGGCTGTAATGACCCTAAAAATGAACTAGTGAAACTAGAGCCTAATGTGTGTGCGTTTGTGTTTGTCATGAGTTTTGATGTGGTTTAATATCATCCCGAGACATAGTTGAGGTGTTTAGAGGTTAGACGTCAAGGTACGAATCCTCAAGGACCACCCTAAGGGTCCTTGAGGAGAACCCTAAGTTTAAATCATAAGACTCCAAGGAAACCATCATGTTAGCCAAAACTTGGTGCCAGTATGGTAAGGTCTTTGAGTATCGATGTTCATGAGTTAGGTTATAGTGAATTTCTCACCCTATGAGGTGTAGTGAGTTTAAGGAGTTAAGACCCGGTGTGGTAGACTCATATGAGACCTTGAGTGGAGTTGGTAAGTGATGCTTATCGTGACCAACGACACTAACTACGGTTTTAGTTTCTATGATCGTCGATAATATAGTAACCCAACCCAGGGTTGGGGTCGTGTCCCAAAGGAGCGGTCTTGAGATTTAATAGAAAAAAATCTAGTTCTAACTAGTCGTAGCTAAAGACATTAACGATTAAAAATATTGTAAATCAAAGGGTGACACAAAAGTGTCAACTATCAATTTGGGGTTTTTGTCACAAGTAAAACCAAAAAAAATAGCAAGAAAATCAAGTATGAGGAGGAGTTCTTGGGGTGTGACAGCAATACAAGTTGAGATAAATAGTTGGGTACATGCTTTCGATAGGAAATTGGCAAGATAATAGTGACTAGGCTAAACTTTTGATGGAAATGAGTTCCCTATCGGGCAACTTACCGTTTCAAATGCGTTTCTCTCAGAAACCCATTTGCCTCATGAAGACCATCTTATGCCTAACCCCACTCACTCTCTTGAGCTGAGTGTTAGGATATGGGACTGGGGCTCACCCTCTCGGGCAGAACCTCATGTCAACCCACTCCTTAGGCCATCAGTCTATTGGTCTTGGTTTCGCGACCTCCCTCTCGGGCAAACCGAAAACACATGGATGGCTTTGTATTTGCAACTACAAAACCATTAAATTTAACCACAACCACTAGGTCAAATCACCATTAAAGTACATCTAACCTATCAGCAAGCGAGACCAAACAATAATATCAACACATATTTGCTAAATCACACCCCAAGAATGGGGGTTTTTAGCCACACATAAAGAAATAACAAAATACACCTAAAATGATAGTGAAATGAAATGGGTATAAGAAATTAAACCTTGATTTAAACAAAGGAATAAGAATGGAGAAGACCCACTTCCAACTTGGGGAAGATGAACTCCTTTCTTCAAGTCTCCAAAACCCTCTCCAAACTTGAGAGTAAAAAGTACTAAAATTATAATGTAATGCTAAAACTGATATTGTTCACTCCTATTACTAAAACTTATAAAAATTGATACTAAGCTATAACTCTCAATGAGTATTTATAGTCTTCAAAAATTTGTGTTGCAGTGGATCACTCGATGACATTAGTCGGAATCGTCGATCAACTCGGCGATTCACCCTTTGGTGTAGTTCATCGCCTTCTTGCACCATCCTTCGGCATCGTCATGTTCTGGGTCATTGGGGGACATAGTACTGCTTCGTGGAACTTCTCGGCAATGCACCGACTACTCCATTTTTCCGTCGACTTGATCCTTTCTTTTGGGCTCAGCACACTAGAACAAAAGGCGAAGTGAGACCCTTCGGCGATTCGCCAAGTGGACTCGGCGATCCTCTGAACTTTATTTTCTTGTTCTTTTCCGCCTTTTCGTTCCTTTTTTGCAAAGTAGTGTCCATGCATTCCTTCAAATTTCAAATACCTGAAACTTAAAGGTTTTCATCAGATATTGAGATAAAATAAGCATTTCAGGACATAATTTCTATTAAAATAAAGCCCTAAATGAGTCCAATCTGTGGACTCATCAGTAAGGTTGATTGTGAGCAAGAGTTACCTAAAGAGGACCTTCCTAGTTTAAATGTACCGGTATGTTGATGGTTTCTTGTAAAATGTGAATGTCTTGATTGAGGTTCCTATGGTTTGTCATGTTGACCTTAGTTGGGTTTACTCCTAAGTGGGGGATATTATGTTGAGTAGTAAGGTTGTTGAGAGTTCCGATATCCTTACCTCTTTCTTTATATGCCTATTCAAGCCTTAGACCATGTTTTCCTTTTTGGCTCATTTCATGTTTTGGAGTCATGTGTGATATTGAGTTTCCATGTTCTTCTTATGTTATGCATGTTCTTGTTGAATTCTTATTTGAATGAGAAAATGAGTTTTCATGATTTATGTTCCTCCTGTTGATGTGCATTTAGTGTGAGTTGCTTATATTCTTTATGAGGTTAAATGTTGAACATGCCTAAATGTTTTTTTATGAAGAAGTTGCATAATGTGCTTTTATGAGAAATTTTTTAAAATGTTCTTAATGATACTGTGATGAGCATGATGTGATTTTGAGAAGGAAGTTCCTCCAATGAAATGAAGAATGTGAAGTTTTGATGCATACCGAGTTTGTAGATGTAGTTCCTACCTTCTTGTTGTGTTTTGAGTTTATTGATATGGAGTTGATGTTTCCTCCTATGTTTATACATTTATATTGATTTTGCATGCATGATTATGGGCTTCTAGTCTTGAGTCGTTACCCCGTAATAAGTTTAAAGTGTCATTCGAGGACGAATGTTCCTAAGTTAGGGATAATGTAACAACCCTAAAAATGAACTAGTGAAACTAGAGCCTAACGTGTGTGAGTTTGTATTCATTATGAGCTTTTTTGTGGTTTAATGTCATACCGAGCCATGGTTGATGTGGTTAGTGGTTAGACGTCAAGGTACGACTCCCCAAGGACCACCCAAAGGGTCCTTGAGGAGGAACCTTAGTCTAAACCCCAAGACCCCAAGGAAACCATCAAGTTGGCCAATACTTGGTGACCTACGAATGGGGTTCACTCCCCGTAGGTCCATCCACCCCCCGTGGATGGCCTCTGTAGGTCAAGAGGCCTAAAACCAACTCGCAGCCCTAGACCACGGACCAACAAAACAGTCCGTGAATTGACTCATGGTCCGTGAGTCCAGGGCGTGAATGTGCACTGTTTTTCTTGTACAATCTCGGCCAAGCTAGGGGTGAATTTATAAATTCACCGCAATCCTATTTAATATATGGATGATTATTTTAAGTTTTTAAAAGTATTTTAAGTGTATTAAAACATTGAAACCCTTGTTTAGATTTCATCTCTCAAAATCAAAACCCTTCTCTCCTAAAAAGTTCTCTCTAGAAACTTCATTGGAGATCAAGGTCAAGTGCAAGCTAGGGTTGGGATTTCATGGTGTTTCTTCTTCAATTTCACCGGATTCTTCAAGTATAAGGTATGGTGATCCTTCATCTAGGGTTAGCTTTCACCCTAGAATCAATTCAAAGAAGATTTCAAAGTTTACAAGTTCATGAAAAACCCTAGTTTCTACTCAATCTCATGGGTTCTTGCATCAAATGTTTTCAAAGGATAAATTATGATTGTCTTGATGTTTAATTGATGATTTAAGATGAAAATACTCTATGAACCCGTGATTTCTCTCAATTCCTCAATTGTGACTTATGAAGTGGGTTTGATGATTATGAATGAATGTTAATGGATTTATGCTTAGATTGATGTAGATTGTTGAATTGTATCATCATCTATACCTAATTATGGTGAATTGTTGGTGAATTGAAGATTTGTGATCATAGCCTTGAAAGGGCAAGTTTGACCTAGTTTCTTTATATAGTAGAATTGTGTTAGAGATGTTGGTCCACTTGAAAGGTGGAGGTGTTTTAACTACTTTGTATATTGTGAGCATGGCCTTGAAGGCATAGTTTGAGGAATTGAAGTATTATAATGATATTGTATATGTGAATGTATAATATGAAGAATATACATGTGATTTCAATGATAGAATGATGATTTTATATAGATTGTAAAGTTGTTGTGATTGAAAGTATGATCTCACTTAATACTCATGAAAGTTGATGATGTAATGTGAAGGGTTCTATAATATAATGTTGAATATCTTGAATTGATAGAGTAAGACATACTTTTCTTGTATTGATGAATGTGACCTTGAATGAAAAATGAATGAATGTTCAATGATAATGATAATGATGAAGTTCTTATTGAAAGGCTATTTTCAATTGTACTCTAATAAATGATAATGATGTGTTGATTGAAAGGATCTTCTCAATCTTACACTAATGAAAGAATGTTAATGGGATTCTTAGGTGAAAGTCTATTCTCACCTTTGAATCTATGAGTTATCCAATGAATGTAGGGAGAAGATGGATGCTCATCCATGAGTTGAGGCGAGGTATCTAGTAGCAATCTCTTGAGATGGATGCTCATCCGTGAATTGAGGCAGAGTGTCTAGTAACAATCTCTTTCCCCTTAATGAACGAATGTAATAAAACACTCTATGGGAACGTAGGCTAAGCACCAAGTGGATATTAAATGAGATGGATGCCCATCTGTGAGTTGAGGCGCGGTATCTAGTAGAAGTCTCTTGGGGTGGATGCTCATCCGTGAGTTGAGGTGGGGTACCTAGTAGCAACCTCCTTATCCGATAAACTACATGCCCACGCAGGTCTAGCTAGTGGATCCACTTACGCTAAATACCGGTTTACCTTAGGCAAGTAGACCAACCCTTACGATGTGGGATAGTACATCAGATTCCATGATCTAGAGTTCATGTTCTATGTCGGATAAATGCTTGTTCCCACCATGTGAGATGTGTACTTTAGTATCTTGAGAGGTTCTATACCATATGTGTAGTAGTATGGCAAGCTATCCATACATGGCATGAGTAGGCTTCCAGAGGGCTATTGTGAGTTCTCTATATCTTAATGAATGAATGTCCCCTTAATGAAGCTAATGAAGAATGTTGATTTCTAAATGCTTATTTACTTAAATGAAAAGATACATTCTATATTTGGTTTGTAGTATGAGTTATTTCCTTTTCTTGATTATTGTAATTGAATGTGCCTTGTCTGTGGGGACTTCAAGGAGTACTTAGTGTAAGTAGTAGTATGGGATGCTACTTGCACATTGCACAAGTATGACTTAGAGTTGTCTTAGATATCGGTCTAAATGTGATGATGTGATTCGTGTAATGTTTATGTCTCTTATATGCTTTATTGCATAAAGGTGGAAATGATGGATGGTAAGTTCACTTTTGGTGACCTTAAGGTGCTACCTTAGTGTGGGTGGTGGTATGGGACGCTATCCATACATTGCACAACGTATAGCTTGAAGGTTACTTGAGGTGAAGGCTCAAGGTGAAGGTAAAGGATTATATATGTGATTTTGACGAAATGTGAACTATGTGACTTTGTATGTTGGTTGTGACTTGTATTATGTCGCTTGTATCAATGGTCACGAAGTTTTATAAAAATGGCATAAAAGCATGGCTTCTAATCAAATGTCCCTTTTAAAGCATATTTTTGCATGGTCGTCTTACTTAGTACATCTAATGTCCTAACCCCATTCTTTTTCCCTTTTTACCAAAATGTAGGCTTTGGAGATGTTGGTGTTGTATGCTTGATGGACAGGTTTCTAAGGATCTTGGAGATGAAGACTTAGTGAGTCCTCATAGTTTCGAGGACAACATCCACTTTGTTCCCTTTTTGTCTTTTAGTTTTGTTAAAACTTTTGTATGGGCTATGTACCAATGTTGTATTCAAAGCACTAGATGGTTTGAGACATAGTGTACAAAGTGTAGAAAGTCTTTCGCTTGCTTTTTAATGAAAATGTCTTCGATTGTAAAGAAAGTTTTAATTCTTCTCTATTTTCGTATGTTCTTATGTTTAAGAATGCTATGAGGCTTGTATTAGACCACCTTCGGGGTCAAGTACGCCGTGTTACGACTAGGGGGTGCTCTCAGGTCAGGAAAAACATGGTATCAGAGTACAAGATTTTGGAATGGTCTTAGGTTGTCTTAAACCACATCTAGTAGAGTCTTATTCATAATGTGAAGCGCGCCACATTATGAATAGGAGGCTATTAGGTGTTAAGAAAGTCTCACTTCTTCATTCTTTAAGTCGTGCCATAGATTTTAACTCTATAATGTCTCTCTCTTATTATTTATCCTATGGTCTTTAGTTTATGACCGTTTGAAAGGAGTATGCTAGAAGGTGTGAGGGAGGAAGGTTGGTTGTGATCTACGACTATGTAACTTGGTAGATGTGAGATAAAGGATTTTTATGTTTACTCTAGTGTGAATGGGTTGTTTTATGGTTAGGTGTGATGTTGGTAGAAGGTTATCATGATTTTTAAGGTTGGGTGAAATATTTGATGCATACTGGTGTTTGAGTGATGACGTGTTCCGACCTTAGGATAGAATGAGGTGCTGTTTAAAAAAGTTTGTATAAGCTTACCCTATGAGGGAGAAAATGTGCCTAGATGGTAAGATCTTTGAGTGTCCTTGATGTTCATGAGTTAGGTTTGAGTAAATCTCTCACCCTATGAGGTGTAGTGAGTTTAAGGACTTAAGACCCGGTGTGGTAGACTCAAATGAGACCTTGAGTGGAGTTGGTAAGGTTGATTGTGAGAAAGAGTTGTTTAATGAGGACCTTCCCAGTTTAAAAGTACTGATATGATGATGGTTTCTTGTAAAATGTGAATGTCTTGATTGAGGTACCTATGGTATGTTCATATTCACCTTTGTTGGGTTTACTCCTAAGTGGGGGATAGTATGTTGAGTAGTAAGGTTGTTGAGAGTTCCAATATCCTTACCTCTTTCTTTATATGCCTATTCATGCCTTAGACCAAGAGTTCCTTTTTGGCTCGTTTCATGTTTTAGAGTCATGTGTGATATTGAGTTTCAATGTTCTACTTATGTTATGCATGTTGTTGATGAATTCTTGTTCGAATGAGAAAATGAGTTTTCATGATTTATGTTCCTCATATTGATGTACATTTAGTTTGAGTTACTTATATGCTTCATGAGGTTAAATGTTGAACATGCCTAAATGTGTTCTTATAAACAAGTTGCATAATGTGTGTTTATGAGAAAATTTCTAAAATGTGCTTAATGATGTTGTGATGATCATGATGTGATTTGGAGAAGGAGGTTCCTCCAATGAAATGAAGAATGTTAAGTTTTGATGCATAATGAGTTTGTAGATGTAGTTCCTACCTTCTTGTTGTGTTTTGAGTTTATTGATGTGGAGTTGATGTTTCCTCCTGTATTGATATTGCATGCATGATTGTGGGCTGCTAGTCTTGAGTCGTTATCCCGTAATGAGTTTAAAGTGTCATTCAAGGACGAATGTTCCTAAACGGGGGATAATGTAACGACCCTAAATCTGAACTAGTGAAACTAGAGCCTAACGTGTGTGTGTTTGTGTTCGTTATGAGTTTTATTGTGGTTTAATGTCATCTCGAGCCATGGTTGAGGTGTTTAGGGGTTAGACGTTAAGGTACGACTCCCCAAGGACCACCCAAAGGGTCCTTGAGGAGGACCCTAAGTCTAAACCCCAAGACCCCAAGGAAACCATCAAGTTGGCCAATACTTGGTGACCTACGAATGGGGTTCACGCCCCATAAGTCCATCCACCCCCCGTGGATGGCCTCCATAGGTTAAGAGGCCTAAAACCAACCTGCAGCCCCAGACCACGGACCAGTAGCGCGGTCCATGAATGGAGTGATGCAATTTCTTGGTATGATCTTAGGCAACTTTGAAGAGTGTGAAATTATTTGACATTATACCTCTTTTGCGGCCTACCTTGTGAGTGTATGAACCCCGTTTGAACACCCTTTGATCCTTAGCCCTTTCTTGGAAGAAACTTGATGAAATTATGACCTTTCTTGACCCATTACGCATAATCCTCATAATTTTTGGTTTGTGTGAATAGCCAACTTAGGTAAAAAGCCTAAGTTGGGGTGTGGTAAAAAGAGAAGGTAAATCAAGAAGTGCAAAAAGGTCCCCTTTGACCTATGGTTTTGAGAAAAATGGAACCCCTCCATATAAAAAAAAAGAGAAAAAGAAGAAAAGAATGAAAAAGAAAAAGAATGAAAAAGTTGTGGAATAAAGTTGTGAAAATACAGAGAAAATGGGGTTTCCAACAGTCCATGGAAAGTGAATAATGGGTGACTTTTGAGCTTGAATGAGAATGATAAAGAAGAGAAAAGGAAGTGTTGTGCACACCACATTTCGTGAGGATAGAAGTCACTAAGTATAAATGATCATACCTTTGCACTCAGCCCCATTAAAAGCCTTGAAAAGACGTTTTTGACCTTGAGTGAGCTGGAGCAAGTGTTACTTGGAAAATACGGGCAAACCTATGGGTGAAATCATGCATTGTGTTCATCATTGTGGGTGTGAGCATTGCATTTGATTCCGAAGCTTTAAATTGTGATCCATTGTGTGTGAATATGGAATCATTCTCTCTGTGAGGGAATTTGAGTACCTTTGTTGAGCTTGAACTTGCATTTGAAGCAAGTATTGTGAGCTTGAGATTCTTTGATAATGGTGAGTCACAACTTGAATCTTTGAGTGCACAATTGATCCTTGCATGAGTAAGTTGAATCTTTTTGTGTGCATTCATGATTGAGTCTTATGTAGCACTGTTTGAGACATTATTTTTGAACTGTTGAACTTGAGGTTTACTTGGGGACAAGCAAAAGTTTAAGTTGGGGGTGTTGATGAGTCCACGATTTAGACTCATTTAGGGCTTCATTTTAATAGATTTAGTGTCTTCAAATGTATATTTTGTGTTAATAACTGATGTAAATCCTTGAATTTCAGGTATTTGGATTGAGGAACAAAGCATGGACAGTATTGAGCAAAAAGGAACAAGTTAACTGAAAGAACGAAGAAAAGAGAGCTTGAGGATCGCCTAACCCATTAGGCGAGTCGCCGAATGGACATGGTCTCGCCTAATATTCCAGTGTGTCAAGCCTTGAAGGAGAAAATCAAGTCGGCGATAGAAAGGAGCAGTCGGCGAGTCACCGAACGGTTCCGCGATGCAGTGCCATATCGCCTAAAGTACAAAACCTGAAGATGCTGAAGGCCAAAGCAAAAAGGGCGATAGAATTGACCAAAGGGCGGATTGCCGAGTGGATTGACGATCCTGACTTATTGCGCCGAATGGTCCTTCGCAACACATTTTTGGGCGACTATAAATACCTTTTTAAATTCTTAGTTTAGTATCCAGTTTAGTTTTTATCATTGTTATTATTCAGTTTTCAAGTTGGAGAGCTCAGAACTGAGTTTAGAGACATTTCTCCTTAGCTTTGAAGATTTCCATTTCTAAGAAATTGGAAGTGGGTGTTGAAGATTGTTCATCTTAGAGCTTTGTAAAAACTATATCAATCCTACCCAGTTGATGGAAACACAATTTGGTAACGATTTTTACCTTTTTATGATGTCTAGCTAAAATCCCAATTCTTGGGGTGTGATTATGTGATTATGAGTTTATTTAACTGCTGGGTATTGTTAATTGATAGTTTATTTGTTGTTTAAAGGTGATTTCATTCAATAATTGTGGTTGAATTTAATGGGTTGTAGTTGCAAACACAACCTTAACTTCGTGTTTTTGGCTTGCTTAAGAGAGGGGTTTTAAAACCAAAATTACTGAATCGTGGTCTGTGGGTATTGGGTTGCCATGGGTTCAGCTCGAGAGAGTGAATCCTAAAAACTTTTACACACATTCAGCTCAATAGAATGAATGGACTAAAGCGAAGGCTGTGCTTAATTGCTGCTTATTGGTGTTCGAGAGAAACCAATTTGATTCGGGGTAAATTGTTCGAGAGAAAGTAAATCCCCACTAAAGTGTAGGTTATTCACTAATTTGCAGTTGTTTACTATTAATTGCAATTACTCGGTTGTTTAGCTTAGCCCTTAATCCAATCACATCCCAAGAACCCGTCTCTATACTTGTTATTTTCGTGTTATTTGTTGTTTTAGTTGATAAGTGAAACCAAATCCCCCTGATATTTGACACTTGTGTCACCCCTAATTTGAACCATGTTTTTATTCGTAAATGTTTTTAGCTATGATTGACTTGAGCATATTATTTCTTGCCTATTGATTCTCAATTACGAACCACTCCCTTGTGACTCGCTCCAAACTCACATAGTTGCGTTATATTACTATTGAACGATCGTTGACACTTAGTATCGGAAGAAGTGTCCTGATACGTTAATCATCCATCCACACCTTGTGGGAGACGCCTCATGGGTCAAGACCAAGTTTCAAGCTGCAGAACCCCAGGTAAAGGTTTTTAGGTAATTTCCTTTTTTAGTTAATTTGATGTGGGGTCGTTTTTTATTGTTTTAATAGACCTATACAAGACTTTTTAAGTAATTAACTAACTCATACTCCTCGTAAATGCCAAGACCCAAATCCATAACCAACTTTTCCCCAAATAAACTCTCTCTAGAATTCAAAGGAAGAAGAAGAAGAAATGTGATGCTAGGGTTGAAGAATCATGTTTTTCTCCTCAATTTCGTGGTGAATCTTCAATAAGGTATGGTAGCTTTTCATCTATAGCCTTCACCCACAGAACCCTTTCAAAATCCCCAATTTCAAAACTAGAAAACCCAAAAGTTAGGGTTTTACTACAATCTCATGGATTCCTTTCAAATTTGGTTTTAATGATTGAATTATGATTGGTTATGGATATATTGATGATTTTATATGATTTTAAGTGAATTACTCAAGAATCCATGAATTACCCTATTTTCCCAAATTGGATTTTAAAGTGTGGGTATTGATTGAGGATTGTAGAATGCTATAGAATTATGAATGTTATGAATTGATTACCTGAATCACGTTATTATCCATGCATAAGGTAGTAATTCTAGGTGTATTTATTGAGTGTGATCCATGGTCCTTGAAGGGAAAATTATGAGAATTTTGTATGATCATGATCTTTATTGATGAATCCTGGATTCAGGCTCATTTAGGACTTTGTTTATATAGATTTAGTGTCCTCAAATGCTTAATTTGTGCGAATAACTAATGTTAAATCCTTGATTTTCAGGAATATGGATTGAGGAACAAAGCAAGGACACTAACGCCCAAAAAGGAACAAAACAGGCTGAAGAAATGAAGATGGGCAAACCTGAGGATCCCCAAGAGCACTCGGTGTGTCGCCGAGTAGCTCATCAGACCGCCTAAAGTTTCAGTGTGCCAAGTTCTGAAGGAAGAACCAAGTCAGCGATGAAAAGGAGCAGTCGGCGGATCGTTGAGTGATTCCGCAAAACCAAGAGAGATTGCCCAAAGTTACAGACATTGAGGATGTTCAATGCCAAGGCAAAAGGGCGAAGGAAGAGACCAAAGGGCGGCTCGCCGAGTGGTTCGGTGAGCCCGACTTACTTCACTGAATGGGATTTTATAGCTTATTTTTTGCCACTATAAATACAATTTTGAACATTTAGTTTAGTATGTTTTCATCTATATTTTTATCTATCTTTGATTTTTTGAGTATCTGAGAAACATCTGACACAGTTTTCTCTAGAGAGTTTTTCTTAGCTTTGAAGGATTGAAGAAATTCACTTTTGAGAAATTGGAAGTGGGTCTTTGAGATTCATCAAATTGGACCATTGTAAAGACAAAATCACTCTTACCATGTTGATGGATAATCAATTTGGTAAGTGTTTTTACCTTTTTATAATGTCTAGCTAAAACCCCAATTCTTGTGGTGTGATCATGTGTGGGCTGATTTAGCTTATGGGTATTGCTAATTGTTAGTTTAAATGCTATAGAAAAATGAGTTTAAACATTAATTGTGGTTTAATTTAAGAATTGTAGTTGCAAATGCAGTTCTATGTTTGTGTTCTTGGCTTGCTCGAGAGAGAGGTTTTAGAACTATGGTTTTTGATTAATGGTTTGTGGGTATTGGTTTGATCTGGGTTTAGCTCGAGAGAGTAAATTTTAAACCCAATCTCACACATTTAGCTCGAAAGAGTTAATGGATTAAGGTGTGGGCTGCTCTTGATTTGCATGCTTGCTGATGTTCGAGAGAAATCACTTGATTCGGGGTAATTGTTCGAGAGAAAATTACCTCCCTTATAGCCTAGCCTACTCACTAATATCTAGCTATTTACTAATAGTTGCAATTACCCATATGTCTATATTTGCCTATAATCGATCACATCCCAAGAATCTGTCTCATTATTTTTACTTCTTATTGTTCGTGACTGTTGTTTGTAGTTGATAATTAAAACCAAAACTCGCCATTTGACATTCGTGTCACCCCTTTACTTGATTATGTCAATACTAAAAAACTGCTAAAAACGATGGACAGAAGAGCGACGGATGGCATAGCTCCAAAAAGCGACGCCATTTGCCACACTGTCCATTGCTTTTTAATAAAAATAATTATTTTTAAAATTATTTTTCAAAAAGCAACAGACGGCATCTCTTAGTCCGTCGCTTTTTTTTGCGGATTTTTGTGCCAATTATATATATAATTAATAATTAATTGATTAATTATTTTTTTAAAGGAGCGACAGACAACATCTCTAAGTCAAATATGACTGGTCAAACATTTAAGAAAAGCGATGGACAACATCTCTTAGTCCGTCACTTTTTTGGTCAACTATTTTATAAAAAGCGACGGACAAAGAGATGTCGCCCGTCGTTTTTCTTAAAATATCTTTGACCCAGATCGAGATTTTCTTATTTTCTTCTCTCTCTTTTCTCTTCTTCTCTCTTCACTCTTATTTTCTCCCTTCTCTCTATCGATCTCATTCCACCAGATGTCGTCTCCATCTCCACCGCCGCCGCCGTCACTGCCCTAGCCCGTCGCCGCCAGTCGTCGTCCATCACCGCCCGTCGCTGCCTCTCCTCTTTGTTAAGGTTGGTGTTTAATTTTAGGTTTTTTTTTTCAATTCTAGTGATTATAGTTGATTGTTAGTTAGTATATTATTGTTTTAGTCTGTTGGGTTGTGTTATCGTGAATTTGATTTGATTATTGTTAGTTAGGTAGAGAATTGGATATTTTTTTATTTTAGGGTTTTCTTTTAAATTGGGTATTGTAATTAGTGAATGAATTAGGGTTTTTTGAGTTTAGGACTAGTTTGAACTTGAGAATATGTAATTTGATTGTGAATTGATATTTTTTAAAATTTGATTGATATATTGTTAGTCAGTAAAGTGTTACTTTGAAGTTAGAAATTAGTAATTGAAGTGTATATGATGAATGCTTGAATGTCATGACTATATAGTGCTGAATGTTTGAATATCACAAATATATATTGATCGATGAGGTTTTTTTTTAATTAGAACTTCAATATATAACTAATTGTTGGATTAGAAATTTATATATATCTAGATATGAACTTGAATTTAGAACTTGAAGTTGAAGTTGAACTTGGAACTTGAATATAACTAATTAATTCTTGGATTCGAAGTTTATATATAACTAATTTTAGAAAATGGATATGAATTGAGCCATGGATGAAAAGAAATATACTTGTAGAAAGTTAAGAAAAATAAGAAGAAAATTAAATAAATTATACCCAGAATACAAACAACTCAATATCACAAAAACTGATAACGACAAATTAGATCAATTAATAAATAACATATCGAAGATAGAATATAAATATATTCAATATTTAAAGAAACAATGAATAACAAAAATAACGAATATAGACAAAAACTTACTGAAATAATTATAGCAAAAAGACAAGAATTAAGACATAGGCAAAATAGACTTAACAGTAATATATTTGCAGGAATTTGTAAAAAATCTATAGTAGCACAGAGAAAAACTATTTTATATCTACAAATACAAATAGAAAACTTAGAATATAAACTACAACACAATTTATAAATGAATAAAGAAAAATACGGAATAGATGAAAAAACATATGAAAACTATGACGGATTAAAAGTAAAGATACTATTTTCTAATCTAGGAAGGAGATATAAGAAAATAGGCGACAATCTAAGTTTAATGTTAGAAAAAGAAAACGGTAAAACTAGAAGATAGTTTAACTGCTATGATAACAATGACAAAGGAAAATGAAGAAATAGATAGAAAAACAGAAATTGAAAAAATAAAACAACAAGAAAAAAAGGAAGTACAACAATTAGAAGAAGTAAAAAATACTAAAATAATAGAACTAGAAAAAGAGCTGGCAATATTAAAAGAAATGTATGAAATTAAA
>JAJOOO010079957.1:0-24773 GCA_029582685.1 Solanum piurae
CCTAGAAACAGCGAAGATTACAGTTCATTCAGATCTCTACAATGGTGGAAGTTGCTATCAGTTCAAGTGCAGGTGCTTCCTCAGGGATTGGTGGAGGTCATTCAGTCATAGATGCTCATCATCCTCTTCATCTGCAAGCCTGTGACACGCCAGGTAGCTCTTTAGTTTCGATTCAACTCACAGGATCTGAAAACTACTCTCTATGGAGCAGATCTATGAAAATTGGTCTTCTAGGTAAAGGAAAGTTAGGATTCATTACTGGTCAATGTTCTAAGGATAAATTCACTACTTCTATGCATGACTTGTGGGAAAAATGTAATGCCATTGTTCTATCATGGATTATGATCTCTGTTAGTAGGGAATTACTAAGTGGCATAGTCTATGCTAGTAGTGCTCAACAAGTATGGACTGATTTGAAGGAGAGGTTTGATAAGGTGGATGGATCCAGGATATTCTATCTGCACAAAGAGATTGCTACACTCAGTCAAGGACTGCTATCTGTTTCTAGTTATTTCTCTAGACTTAAGGAGCTATGGATGGAGTTTGATTCCCTTATGCCCTGTCCTGGATGTGCCTGTGAGGTTTCTAAGACCTATGTAGTACATTTTGAATATCAACGACTGATGCAATTTCTCTTAGGGCTAAATGAGTCTTACAATCAGTGTAGAAGTCAGATCATGATGCTGGATCCTGCCCCAGGGGTTAACAAGGCTTACTCTCTGGTTTTGGCTGAGGAGAGTCAGAGGATCCTTGGAAAATCTAATGTTGTAGGTAGTGATAATTCCAGTTTGGTGAATGAGGCTATGGCATTCTTCAGTAACAACAAGAGTTCTATGTCTAGATCAAGTTTCAATTCCAATTCTGGATCTAATCCTCCTTCAGGAACTGGTTCTAGATCTTCTCAGAAGTCTCACACAAACAATCATCTTTATTGTGACTATTGCAACTGGAAAGGTCATGTGAGATCTACTTGTTACAAACTTCATGGCTACCCTGCTGATTGGAAGGGTAAGAGAAGAACAACCACTGGTTTGATTCCTGAAGCTAATCTTGTAAGAGCTGCTACTGGCAATAATCAGCTTATGCAGTACTCAGTTCAGTCTGTTGAAGGATCTAGCAACAGTTCGCATGGAAGCACTCATTTCAGGACACATGGTGGTGGTTCCTCATCTAATGCTTCTTCTCATGCTTTCATGTCCAATCACTATGTTCCACAGATTCAGCAACATCCTCATTTCTCTCCACAATAGTACCAACAACTCTTGAACATGCTGGATCAAGAAAATGAAAAAACAAAGGCAAAGGCCAACTGTGATAACATGCTTGCATCAGGTATGAAGCATTATTCCTTTACTATTACTGAGGCTGATACATAGATTATTGACTCTGGAGCTTTTCAACATATGGTTCATAACATGAATATGATGAATCAACACTCTTCATTAACTAATGCCTCATGTAGTAAGGTTCATTTGCCCAATGGTGCACTTGCTCAAGTAACTCATATTGGTTCTTCTAAAATCCTTGGAGGAACAGAAATTTCTAATGTCCTGCATATTCCTGCTTTTCAACATAATTTGTTGTCAGTTTCAAAACTGACTAAGGAACACAATTGTTGTGTCATCTTCTATCCTAACTATTGTGTGTTTCAGGACCTCTCAAGTGGGACTGTGAGGGGGACTGGCAGACTGGAGAATGATTTGTATATTGTGAATGTTGATTGCTGGTTGAATAAATCCCTTGAAGTTCCCTTGCAGTCTACTCAAGTTGTGGCCCACACTGCCTCTACTGAGTCTTGTAATGTAGACATGTCTCTTTGGCATAAGATATTAGGTCATGTTCCTGTATCTACTATTAGAAAACTTAACTGTTTCAAGTCTGTCTCCTCTAGTTCTACTTCTATTTGTATTGTATGTCCTTTGGCTAAACAGTCTCGACTGTTATTCCCTTTGAGCAACTCTACTACTACTGCTTGCTTTGCCATTCTACATGCTGATGTATGGGGTCCTTACAGAGTTCCTACTCATAATAATAAGAAATACTTTCTTACTTTGGTTGATGACTTTTCACGATTTGCTTAACTCTAAGGCTAAGGTTATAGTAGCTTTAACTAACTTCTTTACTATGGTTAAAAATATCTTCTCCACTACTGTTAAAATACTCAGAACTGACAATGGTTGTGAGTTTTTCAACTCCCAAGTTACCTTTTTACTTCATACACTTGGTATTCTTCATCAAAGTTCTTGTACTTATACCCCTCAGCAGAATGGGATTGTTGAACGAAAACATAGACACATTCTAGATATGGCTAGGTCACTTAGATTTCAGGCCTGTCTACCTCTTACATTCTGGGGTGAATGTGTCACTACTAGTGTCTACCTGATCAACAGACTTCCTTCTTCTGTCCTTCAGGGCAAAACTCCTCATGACTTGTTGTATCAAGTTCCCCCTATTTTGGATCATTTATGTGTGTTTGGCTGTCTTGTGTTTGCCACTGAGGTGAGAGGGGTTGAGAAGTTTGCCTCCAAAGCTATTCCTGCAGTGTTACTTGGTCACTCCACTCTCCAGAAATGGTACAAGTTGTATGCCTTGTCTAGTAAGATTTTCTTTGTTAGCAGGGATGTTGTGTTTAAGGAAGAGGTTTTTCCTTTTAAACACATGAGTTCCTCTTGTTCCTCTTTATTCCCAGTACTACAATTTCTGGATGAGCCTATAGGGTTGCTCCCTGATGAGACAGGTGGTGTTATTGCCCCTGATGCTGCTGATTCAATTGAGGATCTTTCAGTTGATGTTCAGCCTGCTCAGGTTGTTTCTCCTGTAGTTCCAGAAGTCTTGGTTGAGCCTCCTATTGCATCGGGTGTTGTTCCTGCTATTGTCAGTACCAATAGCTCTTTGAGAAGATCTACTAGGACCATCAGACCTCCTATTTGGCTTCATGATTTCCACACTTCTATGCCTGCTTCCGGCTGCATATATCCACTCTCCAATCATGTCTTTTATGCTAACCTCACTGCTTCTTATGGTGCTGCTTTAGCTTCTCATGCTGCTATTATTGAGCCTAGTACTTTTCTTGAGGCTTCTTCACAACCACAATGGGTTGAGGCTATGCAGACAGAAATCAATGCTTTGGAAAAGAATCACACTTGGAGTCTTACTGAGCTACCACCTGGTAAGCAACCTATTGGCTGTAAATGGGTGTTTAAGGTTAAGTATTTAGCCTCAGGAGTTGTTGAAAGGTACAAATCCAGATTGGTTGCCAAGGGCTTCAATCAAAAGGAAGGTCTGGACTACACTAAAACTTTCTCTCCTGTGGCTAAGATGGTTACTATCAGGTCTGTTCTAGCTGTTGTTGATGCCAAACATTGGCTTGTTTTTCAGATGGATGTGCATAATGCCTTCTTGTAGGGCAATCTTCTTGAAGATGTTTATATGGTTGTACCTCCTGGTTTTTGCAGACATGAGGGGTCTAACATTGTCTGCAAATTACACAAGTCCCTTTATGGACTCAAACAGGCACCTAGACAATAGAACTTGAAGTTGACTGAGGCACTGGTTCAGATGGGGTTCATTCAAAGTCACTATGACTACTTCTTGTTCACTAAAAATGTTGGTACATAACTGGTGATAGTCCTTGTATATGTAGATTATCTACTTGTGACTGGGAGTTGTACTACTCTGATTGACAAGACCAGAAATGATCTGCAACTTAAGTTTAAGATGAAAGACTTGGGTGAGTTGAAGTTTTTCCTTGGCATTGAGTTTGCCAGGTCTAAGGAGGGGTATGTAATGAATCAACTCAAATATGCACTGGAACTCATTTCAGAAATGGGACTAAGTGGTGCAAAGCCAGTATATGCACCACTAGATCCTAATGTAAGATTAACATCTATTGAATATGATACACATACACAAGGTTCAGAGGCTGTTATTACAGATAAACCCTTGGAGAACATTGGAATGTATCAAAGGCTAGTAGGGAGGTTATTGTATCTGACCATGACCAGGGTAGACATCTCTTTTGCCGTTCAGGTTCTAAGTCAATTCATGCATGCCCAAAGGAGTCTCACATAGAAGCACATAGAGTGGTTAAGTACATTAAGGCATCTCCTGGTTTAGGTTTGCTTATGCCTGCACAAAGTTCAGAATTGCTTACTACTTATTGTGACTCTAACTGGGGCACCTGTGTACAAACAAGAAGGTCAGTAACAGGCTATCTTGTGAAGTTTGGAGATGCACTCATTTCCTGGAAATCAAAAAAACAAGAGATAGTGGCCAGAAGCTCTGCTGAAGCTGAATTCAGAAGCATGGCATCAGTTGTAGCAGAGATCACTTGGCTTATTGGTTTGTTTAAGGAGTTAGGGATAAAAATCAAGCAACCAGTTGATCTACATTGTGACAGTAAGGCTGCAATTCAAATTGCATCTAATCCTATCTTTCATGAACGAACCAAACACTTTGACATTGATTGTCATTTTGTCAGAGAAAAACCACTACAAAAAATGATTAAGACTCATCATGTTTCAACAAAAGACCAACTGGCAGATCTACTTACAAAAGGATTGTGGAAAGCTTCACATCAATACTTAATGTCCAAGCTAGGAGTAAGAGATCTATTTCAGCCACCAGCTTGAGGAGGGGTGTTATGCAGTAAAGGAGCTAAGGCAGTAGCAGTCACAGTACACTGATAGAATAGTTAGTTATAAATTTGTTAGAAAAGTTGTTACAAGTTAGTTATTATTAATCATAGTTGAGTTAACATAACTAGTCTAGTTAGCTGAGTATAATGTGTTATATATCGAGTAGATACATACTTGTAAATGAATGAATGACTCTATGAGTTCAATACAATTTTTACACAGTTTCTCTGAGATTCTCCATTACTGATTCTTCTCTACTGAAACTAACAAGTTGGAGTACAATCAATCTGTCACCGTTCAGCAATCAATGGATGGATATGATTAAATTTGAGTATTACACATATGAGAGTTTTACTGTCTAGTGATATCGATAAGAATTTATTACAGAATAGATGTAAGTTCGATTTTCACTGTCCCTTTTCCCAAAGTAATAATTTTTCCTTTTTAATGTTAAAAGCTAAGATGCAATAAAGTGGATTATTTAATTTTTTTTGGGTGGGGGGATTTTAGTATTTGCATACTTTGCAGTGAAGAAAAGGTGGCAATTGAGTGCTTGAAGAAAGTTAAAAAGTTGATCTGGAAAAAAAATGTTACAATATGATCAAAAGAGCTTGAGGAGATCCATGCATATTCTGTTGAACCCTGAGATGTGTTCACTTTAAAAATGGTGGCTTTATCGACCAGGGTTGCGGTGGAGTGGTAAGTCTTCCTTCATCCTTGATCAGAGGTTTTAGATTTGAGTCCCCTGAATACGGAGTCCTCTTTGTTAGTGAGCGCTTTACCCAGGTGGGATTTACCGACGCAAATTTAAATTTAGTCAAGACTCCAATGTGAATACGATTTTAAAAAAAATGGTGGCTTTAATTTTATTTTTAAAAATAAAAGTGGGGTGCTTAGTGGGGGCAAAGCAAGATAGCCCTTTTTTCAACTCCATTATTGATATAGCTTTCATATTTGTTCTAGTTATTATCTTCTCAAAAATGCTTTTGAAAGAGCTTATAATTAATATTTCAAAGGCAAAAAGCCTACAGTAGCTTATTAAAATAAGATAAACTATGTTTAATTAATAACTTATTAAGTTGCATGCAAAGGAATAGAAGTTGATTAAAGTTTTCTTTGATCCCACACACAAAAGGATTTGAACTTTCTATTTTTCATTTTTTTTTTCTTTGGTTAATTTTCCTTGTGCCTAATTTCTCTTCATGATTATATTTTTTATTTATATATAATATGATCACTTTTGAAATTAAATGGTTAGGTAAACATAGTGGGTTTTATGTTGTGATGCAATTCTAACTTTGATACTCATAAAATCTGAATATTTCTTTCCAACCAAAGAAAGTAAAATAAGGAAAGTTATTCTGGTAATTAATTTCCTATAGGTCAAAAGTTTAAATGATTTTGTATCTACTAATGATATAATTAAGTAAATAAAAAGGTATCTCAACTTTAATTAAAGTAGTCACACAATTTAACATGATATTAGAATAAGCAAATCATTGAAATTTTAATTAAGGTAGTGGAGAATAATACTATTTGCTTCAAGCATTTTATGTACTTTTTAGATTATGGTGATGACATGATTAAAGAGAATCTAAAAGGGCTAGCTATCTCAAATAATTGGAACCAAAAATGTACGTACATTAGTTCATGAACCACATATATATTTACACGACCAAATGTTCCAAAATTCAAAAACCTTATAATATGCTAGAGATTTGGCAAAGGGACAATTATTCAAAAGACAATATGTATGAGTGATGCCAGAGTAGGGGCTAAAAAGAAAGCTACTATACTAGTCTCCTATATCTTTTTTCTTTCTTTCTCATCCGGTGTCAGATATTCACATTAAATTTCAACTAAATTTGAATTCGTGCATTGTTGAGTTCATTTTTAGAAACAATGCTTCCAACATAATTTTTTTCATTTTTAGGGTTTGAACTCGAGATTTTTTTATCAAAAGGTGAAGAAATCTCGAACCATCCTACCATAACTCATATTGATAAACTACTACCACTAGTCTAGTATATCGTCTTTATTTTTTTGTTTTCCACTTGGTCTCGGGTATACGCGCATTTAGACCGACTAAACTCAGATTCATGTATTGCAGGGTTCATTTTTAGGGACACCGCTTCTACTAGAACTTTTTCTATCTCTAGGTGATCAAACGTGAAATCTCTAATTAAGAGTGAAAGAGTTCTCCAAACCATTCGACCACAACCTTAATTGGTAAGCTACTAATACTACTAGTCTAGCTAGTATATCTTTCTTCTTCTTCTTTTTTTGTTTTCCACCTGGTATTAGTGTATACACCTGTAGTACGATTAACTAAATTCAGATTCGTTTATTACAGAGTTCATCTTTAAAGATACCACTTCCAACAAACCTTTATCTATCTCTAGAAGCTCAAACTCGAAATTTCTAATTAAGCTACTAATACTACATATCAATGTGTTGATGTTTGCCTTTTGACTAGTGCTTGAGAAAAAGAAAAGTAGTGGTGGGGGTATGTTATGAATTATGAAGAAAGAGTTGATATGACAAAAGAAAACTGCAAAGGCTGGGGTCTCTCAACTCGTGCACAGAATCCTTAACATGATGTGCATTGTTCAAGAAGTTTCTTAGTGATTGAGGTTTTAGCTACCTCCCTTTTTCAGCTAAAAATATGGACACTAATTTCTGTCAATTGGTTGCTGACAATTTGTTCAGAAATCTTCCTCTTAGTTACCCCTATACTCCAATTATATATCTTCATGTTTTAGGCATCAAGGACTAGCTACCTACGCTATATCTAGTTTTATTTTTATTTTTTTCGTCTGAGGTTCGATATTTATTTTTTATGATTTAAGTACTCTCGATTCACGCAATGAGCTATAAAAAAAACTATGTTAAAGTATTTATATTTTGATACCTAACGAAAAAAATTTAGCAGCGGTTGAAATAATAATTCAAAATTGGAGTAGGAATACTAAATTGTTTAAAAATTATTTTGTCATTTTTTATATTTATTTAATTATTGTCTAGTTAGAATTTGTTTGTCCTAATTCATATAAAAATAGGTTTTCTATTCTTAATTTAATTTAATTTCTTACTATTATAAATAGGTATGTAATTAGTTATTTTTAATAGACAAAGAAAAAAAGAATAAAGAAACAAGACAGAAAGAAAAACAGATCAAGAAAAAGATAAAGAAAACTTGAGGTAAGATTGAAGAATTTTTGAGTTTATATAATTAAAAAAGTTTCGCTCAGCAATTGCTTATAGCTTCGCATATTGAACATTTTGCACTTCCTCTAAAGTTAGACCTCGTTGCAATTTATCTATCGATATCCATTACAATTTTGGTACAATATTAAACAGAAATTCAAGATTCAAATTTTATGAATTCAGCCATTAAGGTTTTTAGCATTATATATACAATATTTTTTTAAATTATAAATTTGAATGAGAATTCTCACAAAGCTTCCACAAATAACATAGCATAACATAAAATTACATTTTTTGTTCTTCAAATGAGTTGATCTTTCATTTTTTTCTAATCATTTAAATTAATTGATCTTTAATTTTTTCCTTTAGCAATCGAACTTATATTTTACGGGATTAAGTTCTTTAAAAAATTGAAGTGATGCCCCAAGATTACTTGTTGAATATTACTCTTTTCGTTTCAAAATAAGTAAATTGTTGAGCCTTTTTCATAGTTCAAAATAAGTGAATTGTTCGTGTTTATAATTTTACTTTGAATTATTTATATTTTCAAAAATGGTTTGAATAACTAAAAGGGTAAAGTGGAAAATAATGTTTATTTTATGTCCTAAACTTTTTTTCTTGATGGATATGCATTGTCTCGATAATTTATTTATTTTTTAAATGGATGAAGTATATGATATAAAAATATAAATTTATTGCACGAAAAAATCATTTTTTGTGATGGTTATAAATTAAAGACCAGCACATAAAATATGGCCAAATTTGGTAAACAAGCAAAATCTTGTCCATTAGTTTTCAAACCCAAATTCCTACAACCCGGCCCAACCTCTCTCAATTGGGAGTTTTCAAACCCAAAATCCAACAATCCGGCACATTTTAATCTTTTCAAGTGTCGATCCAGAATTCAAGTATCTCTGTTCAGCTTGAGTTTTCTATTATACTTATCATTACCATCATTTTGATTTCGAATGTTATTGCGGTAAGTCAATGTTTTGTTAATTATTCTCGGTTCAGTGCGAATTTGTTATAGTTGATATTTTCAGATTAATCGTCCCTGTCTCTTGTTATGAACAAAATTCATGTTAATTTTTTTTTTCTATATATATAGTTGCATTCGATTGTGATTGTTTAGCATATACACAATCAAATTCCGTATACGGTCAAAGGTGTGGTCTAGTTGTCAATGAATTGAATCCCCGAAAAACAAAAACACTAGGTAATTTCTTCTTAGATGTTCTAGCCTCAGTGGATAGAGTTCCTGATATTTGTTATGGATGGGAGGTGATACCCGTGGAATTAGTCCAGGTGTGTGTAAGCTGGTCCGGACACTAGGATTATCAATTATTATTTTTTTATGCATACACATATAGAAAGGCCAAACTAAGCAGACATTGTGATTCAAGTGGTGTTTTTTCAAGTTTTGGAGTTACATTTAATAATATCAATAAGAGCAAAATCCTTGTTGTTAGTGGGAGGTGACAGGTATCCCATGGAATTAGTCTATAAGGTTAGATTGCTAATTCAATCCAAGTAGGAATACTTTTACTAGATGGATGGAATTAGTCGAGGTGCACGCAAGCTTGTTCAGACACTAGCGTTATAAAAAAATATTGATACAAATATGCTAAGGCCCAACTAAACAGCCACTGTGATTCAAATTCATAGGGACTTCTGGTTTAAATATTTGATGTATGCTATGGTTAACATGGTGATCAGTTTTCTAGCGAAGTTAATGTTTTTGACCCATCAACTGAAATCGGATATTCTTTGGTTCTACAGGTGTGATTAATCAAGAGTTCTGAACAGAGAAAATGGATGCAAAAGCGTTGGCAAAGTCGAAGAGAGCTCATTCTTTACATCTTAATAAGAAGCATAATCCACATCATGCATCTAAGGGTTCTTCTGCTGTTTCTGGCACGTCTGCCGGTGATAAGAAGGCTACTGTCAAGCAAGTTAAGGAAAAGCCTAAACCGAAGCTCCCATCGAATTGGGATCGATATGAAGAAGAAAATTCTGATTCTGAAACTGCAACCCCGGCAGGCGCAAGTAATGCAAGTGATGTGGTCGAGCCGAAAAGTAAAGGAGCAGATTATGCATACTTGCTTTCGGAGGCTAAGGATCAGCTTCAGTATTCTTCAGAGGATGTTTCTTTTTGTTATGATATTTTAGATGGTAATGCTTTTATCCCAGAACTTTTAGCTATATAGAATTGTTTTCTGATGCTATCATTCATAACCTGTTGAAATTGTATAACAATTGTAACTGGTATCTTGCTAATTATTCTCCTTTTAGAAAACTGTTGCTCTCTCAAACTCAAGTTGGCCATAAATGGTTTTTGAAATATAGAACATAGCCTTTTTGCTGTTATTAGTCTGCTGTTTGGTTACTAGATTCATATTAGTTCGAGCGTAGGGGAAAGTTAGGGGTGAGGCATGACTAGGAGCTGTCTCGCACAAGTTAAGGAGAACAATATGAGATGCTGATACCAGTGATTTATTACAATATATCTCCGCTTTCAATGCCACAAACATTTTGGTTAGACTAGAAACTTCTGACACTATGGTTATATTAACATGTTGAAAACATGCTACGACTTTAGTAGACAATTCAGTCTTTTTCTTTGAAAGTGTGTAAAAAGTAAACGATCCCCTTGATTCTATTGTTTTAATAGCAAAACCATGGAAAGTTAGCAAATATTTTATTCCTCAAACAGCACTTCATTATATCTATAGTTACTAGAACTTAGCTCAACATTTATCACATGATCCACATTAATCAGTGGGTATGGATGAATCAAGTGAAGTGTCTAAGTCATAAAGATTTGACATGTCACACTTACTCCTTAAGCCAAAAATACAGGAAATTTTATTTGAGCCTATGTACTGGTTGAGTTCGTCCTTTGAAATAATTCTGATTCATCTCCTTTTAGATTACCAAAATATACATACAGAAACTCTGTTGCCACGAGGGCTTTGGTTCAGTAGTAAGGAAGCACTATACATAATGTGTGAATCGCTTACAAGAGCCTGGTGCTAAGTGTAGGAAGGGTAGAGGGGTGGGCTCCTCCTGTGCGTCAAACCTGTGACTGAGGTTGGGCCAACTAGCACAAGAGGTTTTCCGGTTATTGATCCAAGCACATGAAGATATTTTTTTTTATGAGTGATGATAATATTTGAACCCAAGCTCTAATGGCATATGAAATACTTCACTATCTTACCCAACATGTGACATATATGCCTTTTTAAACCCGATTCTTGAATAAGTCCATTCAAACATATATACATCAACATCTTTCAGCCCATATTGGACGATTGAAGAGAATAATCATTAATAGTTGTTGTGGATTGAGGAGTTGAATCGTTACTAGTTGTTTCGGTATCAAATGATAGAGGCACCGAATTGTTATGAGTTGTTGTGGATTGAAGAGTAACCTACTTTCAGTGAATCAGGACGTTCTGATTTCCTTTTTAAACCTAATTCTGGAATCCACACACATGTCAGACCATACAGACAGACTCCTAGCAAGATTTATGAGAAGAATCAGCAAGACTTCTTTTTGAATCCAATCCCCCTAATAGTTGGTGGGTTAGTCTCAGACCCTGCTGATTCACTAAAAGCAAATAGAAACAGAAGTTGTAATTTGAAGGAGGGGTATATTTGCATAGCCTCCTAAATCAAAGCTAAGACTGAGTAAAACCCACTCCTTTACTGTATGGCTCTATAGCATGTTCCTTTGGCTATACTAATATTTTCCAACTTACCATACGATGACTCCTCTTATTTACAAAAGGATAATATGTATCAGAAATTTTCTTCTATGCGTTATTAGAATTACTTACAGTTGGTGTAGCTGCCTTCAAAATTATTGCAAAAAATCATCAGTCTTTGTCTTTCAGTGAACTATCAAATTAGACATGCGTTATGTGTTTTGGATCAATCAGTTGACAGTACGATTATCCAGTTTGAAGACAAGAAAGGTGATGCTTGCTTACTAGCTATTCTTGATGATTCCATATTAGTTAACATCATATGTTTATTCTTTCTTAAGCAAATATTGTAAAGTGTTTTCATCAACAAAGAGGCCAAACACTCTTATTAGTTGGGACCATCTCTTTATGACCATTCTTTTTTGGCTCATTCAGGCCAATTTTGATCACACTGGTAAGGGAAACAATTCCGTATGCTGAAAGTATTGGCTTTTATCCTCTAGGCTAGTTTCTTAATTGCCTTTTTTTTTCCACTGGATTTTGCGAACCGAATCGAATAACCTTACATGTATGTAAATATCTTAACAATATGTTAAATTTAATATATAAATATGTTTTATTATATTTTTCAAATATAAACATAACCTAGGTCCTAGGCCTTTGATGACTAGACGACTTTGGTTCTTTCTTTAATTAGCATTTACTTAATTAGGTTTAAAATTTAACAGTAGTATATTTTTACATTCTATGCAAACACTCTTATTAAATATTTAAGATCAAACATCACGGCAATAAGGTTTTACATTCTTGTCTTCTTAGTGAAAAATTAAAGTGTTTCTTCAAAAAGATCATATTTGCAAAAGAAATACTTTAATAGTAGTATATTTTAAGGTGATATTTTAAAAGTAAAAAAATCAACAATTAACTGAACCGTATCGATATCGAAGAGAAACCAATATGATTGTAATGTTTTTAAAAAATCTAATTTTGGTTATAAATTATAAAGTATTTGAAAAATTGAAATGATTTGATTTTAAAAAAATAACTAATCGAACCATAGCATTGACACTTCTTGTGAGACTTTAGTCTTTAGCCAAATAAGGAAATGATAGGGAAACTCACGGAATGAGCCATTTCCTTAATTTAAAATAATTATATAAAAAGATATTATAAATTATAGTAATAACTAATAATTTTAAAAATATATTTAGAAATCTAATTAATTTTTTTTTTATTGTATCTCAAAATTTTAAATTAGCCACATAAAACAGAACCATTTTATAATGTCTACTGTGTTCTTTTTACATTTTATACTCTATTAATCAACTCATGTGAATTAGGGATACAACGCACGTCATCAGAATAATATTTTTAGGTATTAATTTGTATAACGTCATTTTATTTGACATAAAAAGATCTTAAAATACAAGATTTTGCAGATATTTTACGAAACACTTATTGATGATCATTGAAATTTATAGTTAAATTATTTTCAATTATAAAAAGGGAAAATTGTATGAAATAGTAAACTATTAATTCAAATTAAATGTTATAGCCATAGTTTATTTTAATTGTAATTTGCAGCAAACATCCCTTTTTTTGCCATCTGATTCAATATACAATTAGTTATTTTCGGTATACAATTAGCAATTTTATACATTTCGGTATAAAATGTGTTTGTGTTTGTATAAAGCGAGAGAAAAATATATATACAAATACAAATACATATATTTTCGTCATATACACTTATAATTATACAAATACAGATCTTATTATACAAATTACAATGTATAAATAAATTTATACAAAACTAAACATTTTGTATAAAATTGGATGTTTGTAGCGAATTATACAAATCAAAAGCTCCATAGCAAACATAAAATTTGCTATGGAGTGCAATTATGCAAACTATAGCTATAATATACAAATATGATTTTTATGTTTGCTATATATGAAAGTTGCTCAAATTAAAAATATGACTTCTTTTAAAATTGGACTAAAAAAACCCACAATACCTTAATATTTAATGCATTCATATAAATTAACCACAATATTCTAATACTATTAATAAGAAAAAAAAATTAAAACAAAGCTATTTAACACCTCTCACAGGTCATCCTCTTGTTTCTTAAATTTGATAAGTTCAAACTTTTCAGGGCACTGTACTACTAAGCAGGCATCCTTTTTTAGAGCACAAATGAATTACTACTAATATTTCAAATTTGAAGCCAAAACATATTTTCTTAAGAAAAATTATGATCTTAAATATAATTGCATTTTAAGTTGTATAATTTTTTTTTTATATAAACATGAATATTTTACAAGTTGCAATAATTAAATTATAAAAATAATTAATTCTTATACAAACTTACTAAATGAGCAAATTATAATTCACAACAAGATATCAAAATATTTTTAAGTATCACATTAATAAAAATCACATGTATCCATGTTTCATATAAAAAATAAATATTTGCGACCACAAATTTTCAAAGATACATAATTTTATAAAAACGAACCATTAGTCAATCATAATAATAATCAATTATATATTCTTAATACAACACGAAGTTAAAACTACATTACACTCCTTTAATTTGCTTTAATATCCAATGCATTCATGTAACCCACATTTTTAACATTATGAAGGAAAAAATAGTACTCCTATAAAGAGCTCGGAAACAAGTTATCTTGTATATAACTATTTTGAGATTAGTTATTTTAGGATTATGATCACACCGTCAATTTAGGATAAAAATAACATTATTATTTCGGAAAAAAATAACTCTATCTTATAATTTTATCTTAAGCAAATATGAGAAACTCATTCTTAATTAATTCGATTAATTAATTATCCCTTATCGTGGTATCAAAACGAGCCCTAAAAGAAAGAGTTAATTAACCCTTCTCACAAGTCAGTCTTTGCTTTGATATTTGTGTCAATCTTCAGAGACCTGCAAATACAATTCAACAGAAAATTTGATGATTTAATTTTGACCCCAATATTAAAATTTTGAGGTCAAAACTCATTAAGGCAATATCACAGCTCGATTTTGGCTATTCTTTCTTTTATCAATTTTGTGTGCCTGATCTGTATATACTTTTGCTTTTGTCTGTACGCTACCTGCATGTCTGCTTCAATTCATGTTATAAAGTTTATTTAAACTATAGGATTTGGAAAAGGATTTCTATCTATCGGAATTGCGAAGTTAATTTGCGTTTAAAATATAAAAAGTCTTATCAAGCGTAATAGAGATATATTATTAAGTCAATACTATATATTAAGTGAATGACCACATAACTGAATAGTAATATGTTGTTAATTAATTCTATGTTATATTCAATATTAACAACACACAAACTCCATCAAAACATTGTAATTAAGTATTAAAAAAAGTTGCAATAATGTAATTTGACAATTCATGTTATTTATTGTTCTGCTTTGTAAAATTATATGATTCCAAATTTTAATGTCAATTTTACGGACAAAATGGAAAGGATTTCATTGATGGAGAGTTTAGCCAAAGAAGGAAATGATAGAGAAAGGCGCCGCACGTAGCAGGAGAGACAATAACTTGCCTCTGAGGCTGCCACGTGGATGCTAAAAACTGTACAATGTACATTTTATTTTTGATGCATTGACACATTTCAATTTTCACATGTGCTTCTCACATTTCATACTCTCTTATAATTATAAAACTCATGTGAATAATACTCCTCAACGTTAATTTAAAACTATCAAAATATTCTTAGTTCTTATACAATTATTTTTAATATAATATCTTTACATTATATAAATAATTTTCAAATTACATCTAAATACTAAACTTATATTAAGAGCATTAACTATTTAATGAACCTACTATCAATATATAATAAAAATAACACTCTCAAGTTAGAAGAAAAAAATTCGCAATTTTATATATCAAAAAAATATAAGATAAACTCATCATCCTAAATTATCTCTTAACCATGAGCAAGAAATTTCATATTGTCTGATTGTAAGCTTACGAGTGCTACTGTAGACATTCTCAGTTCTATGATTGATTCGCACAAAAAATATTACTTATTTGAAACCTTTAAAATGAAGCATATGATATTGAAAATATTCTGTTCATTAAACAAGATGCTCATAAATTTATATAGCACGTAAAAGAAGTGTGATTAATAGTGGAAATGCTCAAACTATTCTGAATTATTTCAGAGATATCATCATTTTATGCATATGTGATTGGAGGAATCAATTTTTCTATAAACTTTTTTCAAGTAGGTGAAATATGAGTGTTTTTTTTTTGTAAAAATAAAAATGATAATTTTCTTCTTTTAAATATAAACTTATGAAAAAAAAATATTTAAAATAAAAATAAAAATCATGATTAAAATTTTCAAAATTGTACTTTTATAAATTTAAAATTATAATTCCAAATATTAATTTTATGTACAAATAGGGATGGCAATTGGGCATAGCAAAGATAAGGCGGGGCAGGGCAAGGGTTTAACGGGACAAGATAGGGCACTACTTAAATAGGGCGGGGCGGGTCAAAGCTAATATTTTTAAAACTTTAAAAGGGCAGGGCAGGGAGGGTTGTGTTGGGCCAAAAGGCCCATTATTTTCAGTTGAGCTTTGGTTGATTCGACAAGAGGGAGTTGCTCGGATGGTAAGCACCCCTCATTTCCAACCCAAAGGTTGCGAGTTCGAGTCAGCAAAGGAACAAAAGGGGTGAGAGCTCCTAGGAAGGGATAAAAAAAGAAGAAGCTTTGGCTGATTCCAAAAATAAAATAATGCAGAATTGCAAATTAACATTATAAATAATTGGTGACATTTAGTTTTATTCTCCTCTTTCATTTTCATATTTTATTAGATAGACTTGGACTTTAAAAACAATTAAGATGTGGATATACAATAATGATTCATAATGACAAATTATTAAAATGATTAAGTAACGTATTTTATTAAAGTTTTTGCTTCATTTATTGCAGAAGAAATGCTGACAAAGATATAGAACAAAATATATTGAATTTTATAACTTAAGATAAAAATGCAGACTCCTTAAGTTTTTTCTTTTTTTCCTTTTTGGTTGATTTTCGGAAGATAGAATCTTTTTGGGTGTGTTTGTGTAGGTGGAGGAATGTTTGTTTTGGACAATTTAAATAGTAGAATATTGTGATGGTAGATTTTTCTTTCATGATTTTTTTTGTATTGACAATTGTTCTCCTTTGCCATTAAGAACAAATATAAAGAATCAATAGAACATATAAAAAGTGCAAAGTCACACTTAAACGGGACAGGGCGGAGCGGGTTACAACATCGAAAAATTCTAAATAAAGCGGAATAGAAAAAATTAAAATCTTAGCGGATCGAGGCTTGCCCCACCCAAAGCCACCCCAACCCGCCCAATTGCCATTCGTACGTACAAAGATGGAAAGAATAGTTATATATGACTCCTTCTCTTACTGGTGAAACTTTAGTGTTTAGCTAAATAAGGAAATGATAGAGAAAGGCGCCGCATGACCCCTTTCCTTAATTTAAAATATTATAAATCATTAATAATTAATAGTTTTATAAGTATATTTAAAAATCTTAATTGTATCTCAATTTAAATTAGCCACATAAAATAGAACCATTTTACCTTGTCTACTGTGTGCTTCTTACATTTTATAATCTATTAATTAAACTCATGTGAATCATGAACACAACGCACCTCATGAAAAAAAAAATTAGGGTTTAATTAATATAACGTCATTTGATTTGTCATAAAAAAAAAAATCATAAAATGCAAGATTTTGAAGATTTTTTGCGGAACACTTATGGGTCATTGAAATTTATAATTAAATTATTTTTAATTATAAAAGTATGACTTCTTTTTAAGTTGGACTAAAAAAACCCACAATACTTTAATATTTTATGCATTCATGTAAATTAACCACAATATTTTAATACTATTAATAAGAAAAAAATTAGAATAAAGATTTAACACCTCTCTTTCATAATAAGATAATGACATTTTTTTAAGCGCCGCTTTATTAAGAATCACATGTATCCATGCTTCTTATAATAAATAAATATTTGTGACTATAAATTTTTAAATATACGTAATTTTATAAAGACGATCCATTAGTCAACCATGATAATAATCAATTATAGTATTTTCTTTATGAAACATGAAGTTAAAACTAGACTACATCTCTTTGCTCGAATATCTGATGCATTCATGTAAACCACATTTTTATAATTATGACGGAAAAAATAGAACTATAAAGGGCGCTGGTTATTTTGCGAATAACTATTTTGAGATTAGTTATTTTAGGATTGTTATCCCACACTGAACAAAAATAACACTATCATTCCGGAAGAAAACTAACTCTATCTTGTAGTTTTATCCACACTAAATATGAGATAAATTCATTCTTAATTAATTCGGTTAATTAATTATCCCTTATCGCGGTATCAAAACGAGCCCTAAAAGAAAGGGTTAATTAACCCTTCTCACAAGTCAGTCCTTGCTTTGATATTTGTGTCAATCTTCAGAGACCTGCAAACAAAGTTCAAGAGAAAATTTGATGATTTTATTTGAGGTCAAAACTCACTATCACAGCTTGATTTTGGCTATACTTTCTTTTACCATTTTTGTGTGCCTGATCTGTATATTCTTTTACTTTTGTTTGTACGTATATGCATGCTGCTTCAACACAAATTATAAAGTTTATTACTTACTATACTATAGTATTTGAAAAAGGTTTTCTATATATCTGAATTCCAAAGTTAATTTGTGTTTAAAATATATATTGAATTAATCTACGTAATTCAATAATTAGCTTCAAAAAAACAATTTCGGAGTCGATCACCATCAAAATATCAGTTAATTATAAGCCTCTATCCCACTGACACATTCTGGTACATATTATCATCCCACTCACACCGTTTTACATCCCACTAACACTCTAACAGTATAGTACAGTCAGTCACCAACACACTCCCTTACCTCTTTATATTGTAAGCATTCTCATACAAAATCCTCACAGAAGTTCAACATTCTTCCAACATTCATAGAGAAAAACTTCTTCATCACTTCTCCTCTGCAAGAAATCTTGAAAGCAACAATGGCGAGTGGATCTCTTACCGGTTTTGTGATTGGTAAATTTCAATCAGCGGCAGTCAAGCATCTGACACAACTTCTATATCCTTCTATAAGAAGGCAATGTGCTAAACTGACTGGGGTAATCAATTCGAATTCTCTCTTTTTTGTTGATTCTTATTTTTTTCTAACAATCATCTTTTATTATACAGCGAGAAGTTATTATGTGTGAACGAGCTGCTGGTGCCATGGAATACCGTTTATTCTATGAGAAGATAGCCCCGGCGTACAGTGACAAATTTGCTCTTGAACTTTCAAAATTGGTTGCCCGTGGAGTTGTGATTTCTGCACCGACTGTGTCATATGCATACTGGTCTAAACTTTGTAAGAGTTGCGAAGACGTCTATGAAAAAAACAGAGATTTGGTAAATAATGAAGAAAACGATGCTGCTGCTGCTGCTGCTGCTGCTGCTGCTGCTGCTGCTGCTGCTGCTGCTGCTGCTGCTGCTGCTGCTGCTGCTGCTGCTGCTGCTGCTGCTGCTGCTAACCTTGGAGAAGCAAACACAAACGAAGATATACAATATCATGTTGATTTGGCAATTCTAACCTCCATTTCTAAGAATGATCGTTCTACCGAAGATGCTTTCCTTGAAAAGCATTTTAGGTATGTACAAGGTATATTTCCCCACTTGAAGTTTTCCAAGGGTGATATAGCTGAAAGGATAAAATCTCTGAAAAAAGATTTCAACGACGTGAAGAATGAGCATGGAAATGATCCCCAAATGGATCATTGCATCGAAAGAATCATTTTCGAATTTTCGAAAATGATATGGGTGGTCCAAGATGGTGAGTAATAGTTCGAGTTTTGACCTACAAATTGGTTATTAGAGATCTTATATTTGCTGTAGTGCACGTAATATATATTTTAACTGCTTTCTGATTCTATGTTCTTAGAGATCTTTTTTGTTTTGCCTTAGTTTTAGTTTCTTATTACCTTCTATTCTTGTGGGCACAACACAATTATGGAAATGCCAGAAAGTGGTTGAGGTTTTTGTCTTTACAAGTTAGAAGCTTTTAATCAAAGTGCGCTTTGTTTAATTGTTCCTTTTTTAACGTAAACTGATTACTAGTACATGTTTACGTTCCTTTGTAACCTACCCCTTTTAATTACTAAAATTTGTGATATAAATGTTAGAAAAATGAATACTACTTTAATAATAAGGGCTAAATAAGTATAAAAATATAATTGATCAGTGATCATGGTTCATTTAAAACGGTTTAACAGGGTGTTTGTAATTCAAAAGGTTCATTACAATGGAGAGCTAATAAAGCACAATAATGCCTAAACTAGGGGAAATGGCTAAATAAACTAAACAAAGTCTTGCTCAAGCACAAGTAGAGACACAAAAGAGGGGTTGCAGCCTAGGAAGCAATCCAACATGCATCACCAACTTGTAGGTACCTAATTGAAATGTTACTACTATGTAAAAAGGAACTTCGCGCTGAGATGCCAAGGATGAGGTCCATCTTGATCTGTTGAATTTCCTCTTAAAATATCCGCCTTCTGTTAATGAAATTGCCAACCATCATGGCACCCAAATTCGCAGCCATCAAAACACACAACCAACCAGGGTCGCACATTGCACATTGTGGAGAAATTGTCTCTTTTATCGACTAACAGAGTACCTCCAACACCAAGCCAGCGCAAACCACGGAAAGAAGACTTGTGCATAAGTAGCATTATTGAATCACCAGACAGACTTCGACATTTAAAAAGATCAAGCTTTTGCAGTAGACTACCCTTGTGATTTGGTCTATCCACCAACATCTTCACTGCAGCATCAGTCACATGAAAGCAGTACCTTAGACTTAAATCAGTTAATGCTTTAGCAGCAGATGCAATGGTAAATATAGCTGCATCAGTTATTCCGGGCATGCGACTGACATCCAACAATGATAACGTCTTGCCAATTTTCCCTTCAGCACGAAATAAACGCTCAATTCCCTTATCAGTTACTCTCTTACAGCCTCTGATGCACAACTGCGTAATGCCCAAGTTTCCCATACCAAGCAAAGCAAGACCCTTATCGGTGATATCAGCTTCTGCTAAGTTTAGTTTTGTGAGTGTAGTAACACTTGATATGACGAAGAGACAGAGGTCTGCAATGCTTCTGCACCCACTTGTGTCAAGTACCTCCAACTTACTCAATGAGGACAAATCCTCCAAGGCTTCACTAGTTAGAAGCCTGCATGATAACAACCTTAATTCAATTAGGGACCTTGCAACTCCTCTCATATTATGAAAGACCAAGTCTGATAATAGACGTGAATTTGACACTTCAAATTTCTTCAGTTTCCGGCATGAGTACAGAATTGACGAAAACCCAGCATCAGTAACGTTTGCGAACCCACCAAGTTTCACTGATTCCAACCTTCCACAACCTTCAGAAAGAAGGAACATGCCCATATTGTCCACTCTCGTAAATGCAGTGGGACAATTCATACTACTTCGAACAATTGCGAGGGTAATTAGATGCTTGCAGGACTGCACACACTGCATTCCAATGTTGGTCAAGTCCAGTGCCGTTGGATCCATAAAAGGTCTGTCTTCAAGATCCAGCTCCACCAAAAGAGGAAGAGAATACACAACTGTCATGAGAAGATTATCTGATATAACATCCAAGACAAGAGATAAGCTTTGCAAGTTGAACCAAGGGATATCCCTGATCTTATCTAACCAATGGACAAATGTGTGTCCCTCTGTTTGCTGTAACTTCAATTTTTTTGAACTCTTGGGCAGAAATAGTTCAAGAGGTCGTATATCAAATACATCAAAGTAGGTCCCTCGAATTTTTATGGACAGCACCTGCAGGAAAGGAGAAAAAATCATAAAACTGACTCTCTTAAGAAGAAACTCTTTGTTGTAAGAGTAATAAGCTTGAAGAGGCACCGGGGACAATTTGAAGAAGAAAGGAGAAGTATGTGAAAGATGAGAATACTTCACCTCTAACAAGGTCAACTTTTGGAGCATTTCTGTAAGTTTGTTTTTGAAAAGTTGTGGATCTTCACACCCAGCAAATTCAATAAGCAAGGACCTGATTCAGAAAAAGGAAAAGAGAAAAAAAGAAAACATACATTGGAAACAAATCCAGGGATAAATGACAAGATTATGAAAGTAACATATTGTTGGTGTAACCACAATGGACTTAATTATCTTGACTGTTCCATCTTCTGAAGATGGATATATAGAGTGAAATTAAAGAATGCCAAGCACAAAAGTTAACACAGTTCGCAGTTTTCTATACCCAAACAGCCTAAAGGAATTCAGATACCATCAAGGGTCAACAAAGAAAAAATTCAAATTCAGCAGATAGATGAATTGGTTCACAAATTAACAAATCTGCTTCAGATATATCGGGGGGAAACAATACAAATCAGCTTCAGCAAGTTGTAATGTAATGGCTCAAGTGAACTATTAAAACTAGATAAAATCCATTTTATGCAGAGAGAATTTCAGGATAACAACATTCTGAACATCCATCAATGGAGGCGGTTGACGCCTTCTAAGCCCAGATAAAATGATTGCAACCACTTGTAAAGTTTTAACATCAACGACAAGAATTTATAAACCAGTGAAGCATCTTATAACAATTACCTATATATGTGAATTGTCAAAAGTAGCAAAGATGAAGTTTGACATGGCAGAATACCTTAAGTTGGGGCACCTTTCTCTAATTGCACTAAGACTGTGGTAAGACAGAGAGGAACATTTGAGCAAACTCAAATCTTCGATATGTTCACCGCGAATATTGAAAATGGAGGTGTCATTCTTCAGTTGGAGGCAATCAATAGTTAAACTATTGGCTCCTTGGACCCTACGCACTACTTGTTTTAGAGTTTCTTCATCCAGATAATGTCCCTGTAAATCAAAGATACTAGTATTAAAATTTCATCCCAGAAGTAGAAATTGCATAAGCAAAACTAAAGATGGTTAAATGAACAATCAATTATGCATCAATACGCATTCTCCACATGCATTTTACTCTATTAAGATTCATCGAAATAGGTCAATCTAAATCAACTAGCAATAAACTCAAAATAAATTCTCGAAGTCAAAGCAATCTTAAGATAATCCTAAATTAAATGACCTCCTCTACATTAAGTCATGGAGTTGTAATCCACTCTATTCACACTCATTTCATTTCGTAATAATCAATCAAGTATACAAATCCAACAAAAGATTTTAGATAATCTAGGAACAACATATTTCACTTAGCATTAACACGAGATGATTGAATTGAAATTATTATCTTTTGATAACTGTGGTGTCCGGGACAACTTGCATGTACCTCGATTAATTCCATGCAATACATGTCACCTCCCACCAACAACATAAAGCAAGTAACTCTATACACGAAATCACCTAGTGTTTGTTAATTTGCTAATTTCATATGTATTATGCTCAATCAGGCTGCTAATTAACTCATTTTATCTAACTACATCAATAAAATTAGGGCATTCAATTAGGAAAGTACGGAAAGATCGAGAGACGATAAAGAAGGGAAAACTTGTGCGGCGGCGGAACTGAAAGTCGGAGAGACACAAGCGGCGGTGCAAACAGATTCCAAATCCAGTTTTTCCAATATACAACTTATTATATGGACTGGAAATTTATCCATTGACGGCTCAAAAACGACTTCGGAGCTTCCTGCTCCTCCTTCCTCTCCGGTATGGTGTCCCTTGGCAGTTCCGGCCATGGATGAAACATATACCAAAACCTAATTCCACGATTTCCTGCCATTTTTCCAGCAAAAAGTATAAAAAAAAATCGATCAATTCATAATTTGCATTTGCTGAAAACCATTCATAAGTTTCCCCATTTTCCATGGCGAATCAGTATAATTTCAGGAGTGAAATCGAAAAAGTATAGTGTGCATACAATTTTAACTCATCTGGATTGAAGCAAATCATATACTAAAAAATAGTATAAGAAAAAAATACAGTAAATCAGTAAAAATTAGTGTAGAAAAAACTAATACAGTCGTAATAAATACCACTGTGAATAATAATAGGGAAATGGAGTAATAAATATTTAAATTGCTTTCTAGTTAATGAACACTTGTTGGTATATTTACTTACTTGGGACAGATTTTTATAAACATAAAAGGTTAATAAAACTGAATATGCTTACTTTATTTTGTGTTTGTATTAAAGGAAAAAATTTGATGATTATTCCCCATTTGATCAAAAGTCAGGTAGGATCCTCCTAACTTTGACATAATAATAATAACATACTAAATGTAACTTTATAGATATGCATTCAAATGTAAATCAATATAAATTGTTCTTAAATAGATGAATAAAAATGAATAACATAATTAAATGTATCTTCAAGATTCAATAAGTTCATTCAATTATAAAATTAGTAACAAATAATGAAAAGATTAAAAAGAAAATCCAACATATTAGAAGAGATAACAACAACAATTACTAAGTATAATTTTATGAATAAAACCTGGAAAAATAAGATGTATGAAGATTTTATCTCGCCTTGATAGAGCAGATAAATTATATAAAATAACTCAAAAGAATATTATATTTCGATCTCCAAAATAGTACCTTGTATATATAGGTGTTACTTCAAGAACTAATTAATGCAAGTTTGACTCAATTAATGACAAATACACTTTCTGTCCACTTTTAATTGTGACTCAATTAATGACAGATACTTTTTCTGTCCACTTTTAATTGTTATGTTGCGT
Source organism: Solanum piurae (assembly GCA_029582685.1). Lineage (NCBI taxonomy): Eukaryota > Viridiplantae > Streptophyta > Magnoliopsida > Solanales > Solanaceae > Solanum > Solanum piurae. The sequence goes on from JAJOOO010079957.1 coordinate 24,390, forward strand.
TTTTGAAAGACAATTTGACTAATTTTCAAACTTAAATTAGATTACATTAAAAGTTAGTCAAACCTATTTTTATGATAATTTTTTTACTTCTGGCAGTATTTGTCAAATATAAAAAAAATAACCTAAAATAAGTTTAGAAAGTGTTAACAGGGTTTAAAATGACATAAAATAGGTTTAGAAAGTGTTGACAGGGTTTAAAATGACTTAAAGTAAGTCAAAACCCAAAAATAGGTCCCCCTATTTTTTATTTTTTGACTTTAAAATCATTTCAGATTAACTTTTTATTTTTGGTTTAAAAGCTATTTTTTTTAAGTCAATTCAAATGAACACTTAAATTTAGAAAAAGAGTTTTGTCCAAATGAGATTTAAAAAACACATTATATA
>JAJOOO010079958.1:0-42543 GCA_029582685.1 Solanum piurae
AATAAATATATATACAAGCTGAACAAAGCATAACTGAGCAATGACATAAACTGAGCAAGAATTTAAATACTGAAACATAACTGAAAATATAAACAAAATGCAATGACCAAATGCTAATCATGAACATGACATGCTAAACTGAATACTGAACTATATATTGAACACCTTCTCAAATGCACTAGGAGTCTGACTGTGGGAGCTACTATTAAACGACATAAACCACGTGAGCTAAACGCAGAGTCCAATGTATACACCTCATCGAAAGGACCTAATATATATTGCCAGGGGTATAAAGGCATTACTGGTGTGATCACTAAATCTAATGCCTAATAAATGGGACTTATACTCCTATGGGGCACGTAGTTCTTGGACTATGAGGGTAGGCTGAACCCTAGTCCAACTCGGTGCTAAGTCTACTCCCAACTAAATATGTATATGACACAAATGTAACTGAAATGCTGAATTTCTGAATAGCTCAAAATACTGACATGCAATCTGAGAATGCAACATTTATATATTGATAATGTAACATTCAAAATATGGAGCATGATTATCTATTCAACTTATCGAGCAATTGTAATTCATTAACTTGAGAATCTGCACAACTAGGGTTCTAAGTTTCATACAAAGAACTAAACAAAATTTCCAAGAGACCTGCTATTTTGATTTAGGATACTAAAATAGCTAAAATACAGTAAATATCCAAGGTTTTAGAAATCTTAGGTTTAAATAAGATATGGAGAATCAAGGAACTAACTTAATTCTAAGGAGCTAGTTGATGAAAGGAACCCACTAGTGAAATCCCACATATCTGGTGACAAAATCTACGGAGAAATCCTTTAGATTTCGGGGCTGAACCTTGAATAACACTGATGCTTGTTCTTGAGAGGTTTGATAAACTTTTTCCTCTTCTTTTTGCTCCAAGTTTGGATGATTTTTTAGAGAATAAGGGTTCTGGGTAAGTCTGATAAATTTATTAGGATTAGACTGAGTAAAACAACATAGTTTAGGCATTAAACGATGTAGTTTAAGGGCCCCAATGCATAGGAAAAAGACCTAAATGACCCTAACTTAAAAGCTGACGAAGGCCATCCACAAAGGGACCTGCGGACCATCGTTTGGACTACCAACCGTCGACTATGGTCGTGGTTTGTGGTCTGCCCGACATGGCTTAAGTAAAATGAGTATAATTTTACTCAGAGCTGAAATTTTAGAAAACTCGATGGCATTGGAAAGATGACTAAATTAACGTTAATTTGATAGGTCATGGGCCACCTAATTCATTTTGTGCTAAAAGATATGACCGTTTGAAGTTGACCCAACAGCCAATTCCCTCCAATTGGCCGCTAACCCTGACCTACGGTCTGTAGGTCCAAACACGGACGTACTAGTCAACCGTGGGTGGGATCAGAGACCATAAACATTTGGGCCTTAACGATGGAACCCTACCTACGGTCCGTAGTTCTACTAACGGTTCGTGGGTGGTTCCGTCGGTACTAGCACCAGTTTTTATGAAAACTAGGATTTTCTTCATTTTGAGGTCTGAGCTATTACATTATCTCCCCCTTGAGAACATTCATCCTCAAATGAAGTCTAAACAAGCTGAGTATGGAGGAAAGGAGTTGCAATCCCTACCACTAAGTACTAGAAATTGATATCTAACTCAACTGAGTTCCAAGAACATGCAAATATTTTTGAAATGTAAGAATAACTGAGGGAACAAAATGTTTAGACTAAATAACACAAGAGTAAACTGAGAGACTAGAGAGGAATTATTACCTAAAGTTGAAATGGAATCGGAAGGAAAGAGGTGAGGATACTTGGCCATCATGACTGCTTCTTCTTCTCGAGTAGCTCCCTCTACGGACGTACTCCTCCACAAAACGTTCACTGAAGCGACTTCCTTATTCCTCAACCTACGAACCTGACGGTAAAGAATTTCAACTAGGACCTATTCATAAGTGAGACTATCATTCACAACCATACTCTCTAATGGTATTATTGATGCAGGATCACCCACACACTTCTTCAACAAGGAAATGTGAAAAACTGTATGAACCACTGCTAGTTCTGCTGGCAACTCTAACTCATAAGCCACATTACTGACCCTTTTCAGGATTCTATAAGGACCTACATCTAAGACTGAGCTTTCCTTTATTGTCAAATCTCATCACCCCCTTCATAGGTGACACCTTTAGGAAAACCCAATCATCGATTTCAAACTCTAAGTTCCTTCTCCTTACATCTGCATAGCATTTCTGATGACTTTGGGCTGTCTTTAGTCTATCTCTAATGAGCTAAACTTTCTCCATAGCCTCTTGAACCGAATTTGGCCTAATCAAGGTTGTTTCACCTACTTCGAACCAACCAATCGAAGATATACATATACGCACATATAGTGCCTCATACAGGGCTATCTGAATACTGGAATGATAGTTATTATTATAGGAAAACTCTATCAGAGGTAGGTGATCATCCCAACTGCCCTTCAAATCGATCACGCAAGCTCTCAACATGTCCTCTGAGGTCTGAATGGTACGTTATTCCTGACCATCCATCTGTGGATGAAATGTTGTACTGAGATTTACCTGAGTACCAAGACCTTTCTGAAATGATTTCGAGAAATGAGAGGTAAACTGAGGCACTCTATCTGAGATGATAGACAAGGGAACACCATGCAACCTGACTATCTCATTGATGTAAAGTTTGGCGTAGTCTTCCGCTGAATCTGTAGTCTTGAACGCCAAGAAATAAGCGGACTTAGTAACTCTGTCCACTATTACACAAATAGAGTCATGCAGTTTACTAGTACGAGGTAAACCCGTAATGAAGTCCATGTTTATCACTCCCCACTTTGATGAGTTCGATATTTGGACTCATGTGGGGCTTTGTTTATATAGATTTAGTGTCCTCAAATGCTTAATTTTTGCCAATAACGGATATAAATCCTTGATTTTAAGATATATGTATTGAGGAACAAAGCAAGGACACCAGCAGGCAAAAAGGAACAAAACAAGCTGAAAAAATGAAGAAATGCGAGCCTGAAGATCGCCAAGAGCACTCAGCGGGTTGCCAAGAACACTCGACGGGTCACCGAATGGCTTATCAAACCGCCTAAAGTTCCAGAGTGCCAAGCCCTGAATGAAAGAACCGAGTTGGTGATGAAAAGAAGCAGTCGGTAGCTCGCCGAGTAGTTATGTGTTGCAGTGCTAGATCGCCCAAAGTTACAGACCTTAAGGATGCTGAATGCCAAGGCAGAAGGGCGATAGAAGTGACCAAAGGGCGGCTTGCATAGTGGTTTGGTGAGCCCAACTTACTTCGCCAAATGACTCTTCGCAACACATTTTTGGACATTTCGTTTAGGATCTTGAATCATATCTTTGGAATCAATTTCTAGGAAATACACTTGAGAACAATATTATTAAGTTTTTCCTTAGCTTTGAGGGATTCAAAAAAAAATCACTTTTGAGAAATTGGAAGTGGGTGTTTGAGATTCATCAATTCGGACCATTGTAAAGAAGAAATCACTCTTACCCAGTTGATGGATAATCAATTCGGTAACTGTTTTTACCTTTTTATAATGTCTAGCTAACACCCCAAATTCTTGGGGCGTGATTATGTGATTATAGGCTGATTTAGTGTATGGGTATTGTTAATTGTTAGTTTAAATGTTATTTAAAAGTGAGTTTAATCATTAATTATGGTTTAAATTAAGAATTGTAGTTGCAAATGAAGTTCTACATTTGTGTTCTTGGCTTGCTTAATAGAGAGGCTTTAGAACTAAAATTATTGATTGATGGTTTGTGGGTATTGGGTTGACCTGGGTTCAGCTCGAGAGAGTGAATCCTAAACCCAATCCCATACGTTCAGCTTGAGAGAGTGAATGGATTAAGGTGTGGGCTATTCTTATTTTGCATGCTTATTGATGTTCGAGAGAAATCAACTTGATTCAGGGTAAATTGTTCAAGAGAAAATTTACCTCCACTATAGCCTAGTCTACTCACTAATATCTGGCTATTTACTAATGGTTGCAATTACCCATATGTCTATATTGCCTATAATCGATCACATCCCAAGAATTCATCTCATTAATGTTAATTCTTATTATTTATGACAATTTTTGTAGTTGATAATCTAAACCAAAACCCCCATTTGACATTTGTGTCACCCCTTACTTGATTTTGTTTTTATTCGATAATTTTTATTCCTATGACTGATTTGACCACATTTATACTTCCCATTTGAATCTTAAACACGTACCGCTCCCTGTGGAAATCGACCCGAACTCATTTAGTTGGGTTTTATACTGATTAACGATCGTTGACGCTTAGAATTGGATGAAGTGTCTTTGAAACGTTATTAATCAAAATGGTGCCACTGCCGGTGAGTGATGTTGTTTGAAATTCTTTTGGTGAAGTAGAATTGTGTTCTTGTTGGTTATAGTTGAATCTACTTATTTTTAGTTTTGGTTTTTATGTTGTTTGTTAAAATAGAGGAAATGAGCGTAAATGGGAGTAATGGTAGCCAAGTAGACCACCCTCCTTCGAAGATAATGATTTTTAGGGATAACATCCTAGATTTCAAACAATTGGAGGGTGAGCTACTTCATGAAACATGGCTGCGATTCAAGAAAATGTTGTTGTAGTGCCCTATTCATGGAATCCCGGATAAGATGTTGCTGGAATGTTTTTATAGGGGCCCTGACTCGGTAAACAGAGGATTGACTGATCAATTTTCTCCAGGTGGTATAGTGCAGCAATACTATGCAACAACATCTCTACTCCTCGATCGCATGACCAAGATTAACAAGGATTCAGATGGGGGTCATAACTTGGCCAAAATGATGTCACATCTAGATATATTGGCCAAAAACATCAAGGAATTTGAAGTACTGTACAAAAAGAAAGATAGGTACATTTATCCTCATGAGCGTAGAAACCCAAGGATTATGAGGGTGGACAGCTAGAAGAGATACTCTCACTCATTCTCCACAAAGTCGAAGAACACGACAGAGTGCTAAAAGAGATAAAAGAAAATGTCTCAATGCTAAATCAGATAATTGCTTCTCATTCCATATCAATTAAGCTTCTGGAGACCCAAATGGGCCATATTTCATGTCATCTCAACCCAAGACAACAACGGGAGTTGCTTAGTGATGCTATGGAAAACCCCATGAATGAAGTTTGAATGTGTACTTGCATCGTAACACGACGTTAACTAAGGCGCTTCTTGGGAGGCAACCCATGTTTTATTGCTTTGTGTTTGATTTCGAATTACGAGTGTTGATTGTACAGGTGAAAAAGTAGAATGTGTTTGAAAATTGCAGGTTGGCGAGCTAAAAGTCCCGTCCGTGACTCACCGAAGGGATCGGCGAGCCCAACTTGGACTGCCGTTGGACTCAAGAAAATATCACGTTGGAGTCTGTCAAACTCGGCGAGCCCATGGACAAGTCAGTGACTCGCCGAACAGGTCGGAGTGCCTGATTTTGTCCGTTGTTTGGACCCCCAAATGAACTGGAGGTCCTGTAAAACTTGGCAAGGTAAGAAATCGCTCGGTGCATCACCGAGTGGATCAGCGAGGATGACTAACATCACCAAAAGGGCGCGAACTGAACGGTTTTTAAAAGGCCAAAGGTTTAAAATTTCAAACTCTTTCATATTCCCTCACTTTTAACTTCATACAATTACACGCGCACTTTAGTTTTTCAATATTTGTTCATTTTATTGCTTTTTACTCGTGGATCTTGTGTTCGGAGTTGGAATTCTTTGCCGCCTAGCATTACAACTTCATATTTTGGCATAAAGGTTGGTTTTATGAACCCCAAACTTGTAATTAGCGGTTAAAATCAAATGCAATTATTTAAATCTTATTGATGTGTGTTGGGCCACTCTAAACTTGTAATTGTGTGCTAGTTTGCCTATCGTAGCATTGTAATTGTGCCTAAAATGCCTATATTGTTTATTTCCTGAATATTATGCTCTAAAAATGATTAAAATTGGTGGGTAGTAGTATTTTGTTGTTGGGTCTAGTTGGCTGAAGTATGAGTAACCCATATTGTGCTAAATGACGTACTTTGCCCAATTATGTAGCACTTAACGTCATTCTTAAGGGCTAAAGTCGTCAAATGGCCAATTTTGGCCAAATCGGGGGAAGTCTGAGTGCCCCGATGGCATGGGTCATATGGATCTGGGCTTAATTTAGTTTAAATGTTGTTTGATTTTGTTTTTGGGGGCTGCGGGTTTGATTTTTGGAAGAGAGGTCAAAAACTGGTACTTTGAGCAATTTGGCAAGCTGGATCGAGCTCGCCGAACCACTCGGCGGTTTGTCGAAATCCCCCTAGATTGCCTTTAATTTCATGCTCTGGTTGAGTTTGGTTCTGTAACTTTCGGTGAGAAGCCTGAGCTCGCCGAGTTCACTCGACGACTCGGCAAAAGTCTCTCTTGATCACCCTTCCTATCCCCCTAACCCCTAAAACATAATGTAACTTTCAGCGGGCTAGTTTGAGCTCGTTGAATGGTGTCGGCGATTCGCCGAATGGCCCTGAACATCGCCGACATGCCATTTTTTTGGGAAATTTTCAAGCCAATCCTTTCGGTGAGCCCGATCTGGCTCGCCAAAGTGATTCATCGACCCGCCAATCGGTTCAGCGAGTCTTTCTGCAACCTATTTTCTGCATTTTTCTTGGAATATTTCTAACTTTTTGCGATGTGTTTTATAGATATAACTGGGACCAACCTGAACGTTAGTGGTATGCCTCCCCGCAAATGAGTGTGGGGCATTGATATTAATGAGGGGGTTGTTGCTCCTTCTAAAAAGGGGAAGAAGGCACCTCCCAAGGGAGGCAATGGCAAGGGCAAAGCACCCGCATCTGAGATATCGGAGCACAACTCCGGCAGCGAGGGGCAGTCTATTGATTCTCAGGTCTCACTCTCCGAGCCTGATGATGACCAACCACTGCAGTCCCGGTGAGCAGAGATTCGTGCATGATCTCATCGCGATTCATCTAGTATCTCAGATTCTACCCCTCATGTCTTTGACTACATGCCAGCTCCAGCACAGACGGTGGTTCCAGCACCACCTGTCCTCTTCCCCGGCTTCTCAACAGGCTAAAGGCCGAGGGATTGAGGACCATTCTCGAGGAGAAGAAGTTGTCCATAGACGGTGTAGAGGATAGTTACCCTCTAGTGTGGGACACACTCCAGTACCATAGATTTGAGCAGTTCAACAGGTCCCGTTGCCCCTATATTTCTTCATGGGTCCGGGAGTTCTACACAACATATGGCGACCTGGTACCAAAGGGAAAGAAGAAGGTCAGTGCCTTCAGACCGGTAGAGTCAGCCATGGTCAGGGGGAAGGTAGTGAGATACAGCAGCGAGTATATCAACGTTGTTTTGGATAGAGGACAGGAGGCTGATTACCCAAGTTTGGACACCACTATGTCGATGCTGGATAACCTAAAGGAATGGTTAGCCCCCCTTATTTTTGGACACCACCTCGAGGTGAATCGAGGCAGGAGCTCCGATTGAGAAGAAGGAGTTGAATATAGCAGCATGGTACTGGTTTGGGTTCATCAGCAGCTCCATTATGCCCTCACAAAATGAGTCCATCCTCCGCCATCCAAAGGTGACCTGTCTTGTGTTAATCATATCCCGGAGGAGCATCAACTTGGGACTTATTATTGAGCAGGAGATGGCCATCAGGGTCAAAGAGCGACATACATCCCTTCCCTTCCTGGTCCTGATTACAGAGCTATGTTGCGTGCTAGAGTCCCTCGTGATGAGAATAGGGATATAAAGGTCACCCCCACATCTTCCACAAATATCTGATGCATAGAGGCCGAGTACACTCGGGATGAGACAGATAGGAGGAGAGCAACTTTGGTGGATGCATCCCTAGAGGTTGATGTTGACTTTATACCTGCAGAGGTATCTTTGCCTACTCTGGCCTACGGGCCTTCAGATACACCCGCTACCACTCAATCTCAGGCATCAGGTTCTTCTGCTTCCCAGCTTACCAAGATTACTCAGGGCATGATCCTCAAGATGGGGCACCTAGCCCATTCTACCGATGTGCAGGCTACCAGGCTCGAGGCCGAGGTGACTTGGATAATTGAGCAATCCATCTTAGTTGCATTGACACCCCTCCAGACATCTATTGACACTCTCACAGTGTGAGTAGAGACTTGTAAGAGTCAATAGGGGGTTACTTCAGAGGTGACGGCTTTGAAAGCCGAGGTTGCAAACTTGAGAAAGGATGTGGACTATCTGAAGTCGACAGACTTCACTTCCCTTTTTGAGTCAGCTGAGGATCAGGATGCCCCTCTGTGATGCCTTCGACCACCACCGAAGATGTGCCTATGGATGATGTGGCAGATGATGAGTCAGAGGCAGAGACCGGTGAAGAGTAGCTTGGGGAGCGAGATGCCGTTGTATATGTTGATTTAGCCGACTTGGAGAATTCTATGTTTGAGATTGCCCGACAGGCTTCTTTGAGGGACACCTCCATGGTAGGCTCGAGTGGAGCTAGTGCAGATGTGACCCCAGACATTGATGCCCCCACAGATGGAGCGACTATACAGACAGGACTTTTCTTCACCTCCCTCTCTGTTATTTTTATTGACTTTTTATTATTTTGTTGCATTTGAGGATAACTGCCTTTTTATTTGTGGTGGGGTGAGGTATTTCCATGCCTACCTCTTATGACTATATTTTGTATATATTGGGTTTGTTTTTGGTTTTAAACTGTGTTTATATCTTGTTTTGTGGATGTTTGAGCTTATGGCTCCTTGTTATGAAATGAAAATAGTTTTTGACCCTTCTGGAAAAAAATTCCACCTCTTGCTTTATGTGAATGTGGTTGTTCTTGTGCAAATTTGAGTATCGGTCATGATCAATACCGATGACTTGAATAGTGCTCTTAATCGAACAAAAATAAATGTGCGGCTACGATGAGGCCAAATGAAGTTGCATAGACAATGTGTGAACTTTTTGCATCTCATTGTGACTAGCCGGTTATCGAATGGAGTCTCTTGTGATGAACATTGGACACTAGTGAAAGTGTGGAGTCTCGTTTGATATTGGTGTCAATGCCTTGTGTGATGAGCTTACTGTGAGCCTTGTGTGATGACACCTAGAATTTGACCCGTTGGTCTGGTTGACTAAGTGATGCAAGATCTTGAAATAATTTTAGGCAATGATTTTTAAGAGTGAAACAATTTGACAATATACCTCTTTTGTGGCCAACCTTGTGAGATGTGTGAACCTTGCTTGAACCCCATTTGTGCCTTGTCCTTTTGTTAGAAGAAACTTGAGCAATTGTGACCCCTCTTTATCCATTGACCCATAATCCTCATGAAGTGTGGTTTGTTTGAATAACCAACTTAGGCCAAAAGCCTAAGTTGGGGTGTGGTGGAAAGAAAAGGTAAATCAAGAAGTGTGAAAAAATCTCCTTTGAGCCAATGGTCTTGAAAAAGATGGAACCCCTCCATATAAAAAAAAATAAAGAAAAGAAGAAACCAAAAGAAAAAGAATGAAAAAGTTGTGAAATAAAGTTGTGAAAGTTGCAAAAGAAATGGGCTATCCGATATTACATTGGAAGTTGAATAATGGGGTAAATTTTGAGAATGAGTAAAAATACTGAAGAAAAGGAAGAAAAGTAATGTTCATACCACATTTCATGAGGATAGCAGCCACTGAGCCTAAATGATCATACCTTGACACTCAGCCCCGTTACAAGCCTTGAAAACACCTTTTTTATCTTGAGTGAGCTGAAACAAATGTTGATTGGAAAATAAGGGCAAACCTATGGGTGAAGTCATGCATGTGTTCATCTTTGTGAGTGTGAGCATTGTATGTGATTCCAAAACTATAAATTGTTGAAGAATTGTGTGTGAATATGGAATCATCTTTGTTGTGAGGGAGTTTCAGAATCTTTGTTGAGCTTGAACTTGCATTTGAAGCAAGTATTGTGAACTTAAGAATTTTTTATAATGGTGAGTCACAACTTGAATCTTTGAGTGCACAATTGATCCTTGCATGAGTAAGTTGAGTCTTGTTGTGTGCATTCATGATTGAGTCTTATGTAGCACAGTTTGAGACATCCTTTTTGAACTGTTGAACTTGAGTTTTACTTGAGGACAAGCAAAAGTTTAAGTTGGGGGTGTTGATGAGTCCGAGATTTGGACTCATGTGGGGCTTTGTTTATATAGATTTAGTGTCCTCAAATTCTTAATTTGTGCCAATAACTGATATAAATCCTTGATTTTCAGATATATGGATAGAGGAACAAAGCAAGGACACTAGCAGGCAAAAAAGAACAAAACAAGTTGAAGAAATGAAGAAGTGTGAGCCTGAGGATCGCCAAAAGCACTCGGCGGGTCGCCGAGTGGCTTATCAGACCGCCTAAAGTTCCAGTGTGCCAAGACCTGAACGAAAGAACCAAGTTGGCGATGAAAAGAAGCAGTTGGTGCATCGCCGAGTAGTTATGTGTTGCAGTGCTAGATCACCCAAAGTTACAGACCTTAAGGATGTTGAATGCCAAGGCAGAAGGGCGATAGAAGTGACCAAAGGGCGGCTCGCAGAGTGGTTTGGTGAGCCCAACTTACTTCGCCAAATGACTCTTCGCAACACATTTTTGGCGACTATAAATACATTTTTGGACATTTCGTTTAGGATCTTGAATCATATATTTGGAATTAATTTCTAGGAAATACTCTTGAGAACAATATTATTAAGTTTTTCCTTAGCTTTGAGGGATTGAAAAAAAATCACATTTGAGAAATTGGAAGTGGGTGTTTGAGATTCATCAATTCGGACCATTGTAAAGAAGAAATCACTCTTACCCAATTGATGGATAATCAATTCGGTAACTGTTTTTACCTTTTTATAATGTCTAGCTAACACCCCAAATTCTTGGGGCGTGATTATGTGATTATGGGCTGATTTAGTGTATCGGTATTGTTAATTATTAGTTTAAATGTTATTTAAAAGTGAGTTTAATCATTAATTATGGTTTAAATTAAGAATTGTAGTTGCAAATGAAGTTCTACATTTGTGTTCTTGGCTTGCTTAAGAGAAAGGTTTTAGAACTAAAATTATTGATTGATGGTTTGTGGGTATTGGGTTGACCTGGGTTCAGCTCGAGAGAGTGAATCCTAAACCCAATCTCATACATTCAGCTTGAGAGAGTGAATGGATTAAGGTGTGGGCTATTCTTATTTTGAATGCTTGTTGATGTTCGAGAGAAATCAACTTGATTCAGGGTAAATTGTTCAAGAGAAAATTTACCTCCACTATAGCCTAGCCTACTCACTAATATCTGGCTATTTACTAATGGTTGCAATTACCTATATGTCTATATTGCCTATAATCGATCACATCCCAAGAATTCGTCTCATTATTGTTAATTCTTATTGTTTTTTGTTGATAATCAAATCCAAAACCCCCCATTTGACATTTGTGTTACCACTTATTTGATTTTGTTTTTATTCGATAATTTTTATTCCTATGACTGATTTGACCACATTTATACTTCCCAATTATATCTTAAACATGTACCGCTCCTTGTGGGATTCGACCCCAACTCATTTAGTTGGGTTTTATATTGATTAACGATCGTTGACGCTTAGAATTGGATGAAGTGTCTTTGAAACGCTATTAATCACACTTCCATATAGGAATGTTAATTTGTTGAGTCATACCTCCTGGTTTCTGATGTTCCACCTTCACTTGTTGACAGTTAGGACACTTAGACACAAAGTCTGCGATGTCTCTCCTCATGCCGTTCCACCAAAAGACTTCCCGTAGATCACGGTACATATTAGTGGCACCTGGATGAATGGAATACCTGGAGTTATGAGCTTCTATAAGGATTTACTGCCTCAACTCACCCATATTAGGAACACATAAGCAACCCTTCCTTAACCTCCGCTACCAACGAAGATTCTGATCCATTCTGAACTAGCACCCCACTATGTGATGTGTCCATAAGGCAAACTCCTACGCGAGCAAACTGGTGAACATCTTTCGCTAGCTCTTTCCTTTCTTCCTCAACATGTGCTACACTACCCATGGACAACCTTCTTAGAGCATCAGCCACTACATTGGCCTTACCCGGGTGGTAAAGCATATTCATGTCATAGTCTTTGAGAAATTCAAACCATCTCCTCTGACGAAGATTTAACTCTTTCTAGGTGAACACATACTGGAGCCTCTTATGATCTATGAACACATCAACGTGAACACCATACAAGTAGTGTCTCCAAATCTTTAGGGAAAATACTACGGCTCCAAGCTCAAGGTCATGAGTCGGGTAGTTCTTCTCATGAACCTTAAGTTGTCTAGAAGCATAAGTTATGACCCTACCTCGCTGCATCAGCACACAACCTAGGCCGACCATGGATGCATCACAATAAATCACATAATTATCTGAACCATCTGGTAGAGTTAAGATCGGAGTTGTAGTCAACCTAGTCTTTAGTTCTGAGAAGCTTCTCTCACACTCATCTGACCACTGAAATATGACCTTATTTTGAGTCAACTTGGTCAATGGGGAAGTTATGAATGAAAATCCTTCAACAAACCTCCTGTAATAATCGGCCAAATCCAAGAAACTTCTAATATCTGTTGGAGAGGTGGGTCTGGGCCAGTGTTGTACTGCCTCAATTTTCTGAGAATCTACTGGAATCCTTTCGATGGATACCATATGACCAAGGAAAGCGACGGACTGTAAACAAAATTCACATTTGCTAAACTTAGCAAATAACTGGCGATCTTTGAGAGTTTGCAGAACAACTCTCAAATGAATCGCATGATCCTCTTCACTTTGGGAATAAATGAGGATATCATCAATGAAGGCGATGACGAATAAGTCCAAATACTATTTGAACACCCAGTTCATTAAGTCCATGAAAGTTGCAGGAGCATTTGTTAGTCCAAAATACATAACTACAAATTCATAATAATCATATCAAATTCTGAAAGCTAACTTCGGAACGTCACTATCTCTGACTCTGAGCTGATGATAGTCAAATCTGAGGTCTATCTTAGAAAAGAAACTAGCACCCTAAAGTTGGTCGAACAAGTCATCACTCCTGGGGATGGGATACTTATTATTGATGGTGACTTTGTTCAACTGACGATAGTCAATGCACATTCTGAGAGAGCCATCTTTCTTTTTCACGAACAACACTGGAGCACCCCATGAAGAGATACTAGGTTTGATGAAGCCCTTATCTAGAAGGTCTTTCAACTGCTCTTTCAATTCCCTAAGCTCGACTGGAGCCATTCTGTAAGGAGGAATCAAAATGGGCTGGGTATCTGGAAGGAGATCTATTCTGAAGTCAATTTCCCTTTCGGGAGGAACTCTGGGAAGATCTTCTGGAAACTCATTTACTCCAGGGACTAACTCAAGAGCTGGGGTTTCAGAGTTTGAATACTTAACCCAAACAAGATGATTGATATACCCTTTAGAGATCATTTTTCTGGAATCAAGGTAAGAGATATATCGACCCATAGGCACTGAACTACTACCCTTCCATTCTAAGACTGGCTCGTTTGGAAACTGAAACCGAACGATCCTAGTTCTACAATCTATTGAGGAATAACAAGAATGTAAGCAATTCATACCTAGAATGATATCAAAATCTACCATTTCTAAATCTATAAGATCTGTTGAGGTGACTTTCTGAGAGACTGTGACAGGGCAATTTTTGTATACCCATCTAGCTATAACTGGGTCACCAACTGGAGTAGAGACTAAGAAGGGTTCTGAAAGAGTTTCTGGACTGACACTGAAGTTTACTACTATATAAGAAGTTACAAAAGACAGAGTAGCCCCTGGATCTAACAATTCATAAACATCTAAATGAAAGACTCGTAATGTACCAGTGACCACATCAGGAGAATCTTCCTGGTCCTGGCGAGCCTGGAGAAGATACAACATGTTCTGGCGATGACCGCCACTTATACTAGATGAAGCATCCTGATGAGTTGGGCGACCTTCTGGTGCTGCTAGAGCTGTAGACTGAGCCCTATTGTTGTTACCTCATTGCCCATGCCTGGCAGAAGGGCAATCCTTCAACTTATGGCCAGACTGACCACACCCAAAGCACCCTTCCTTAGTTGCAAGACACTCACCCGGATGGTTCTTACCACACTTTGGACAAGTTGGGAAGGTCATGTTACCTGAAGCACTCCCCTGAGACCTAGAGCCTGATGCCCTACCTTTCTGATCCTACCGAAACCTGAGGGATGGAGCACTAGCTGATGAAGGTGATGGGGCTCTAGACCTCTGCTGAAACTGTGAGCGATCCCATCGTCTGACTTTTGTTGTGAGTATTCCTAGTTTCCTGTTTTGGCCTTTTTGTTATCCTTAGCCAATTCCCTAAGCTTATCTCCCTCAACCTGCTGAGCATGCGTCTTTAGTCTGGAGATATCCATATCCCCTAGAAGCATAGCATTCCTGCACTCAGTCTTCACCAGACCAGACACCCCAAACAAAAACTTACTCATTTGTGCCCTTGGATCGACAACCATGTGTGGAGCATACCTGGAGAGCTGGGTGAACTTCAGCCCGTACACTTTGACCGACATAGAACCCTGCTTCAAGTTCATAAACTTTTGTGCCTTAGCTTCTCTCAATTCCCTTGGGAAGAACCTGTCTAGAAAACCTCTAGTAAAGCAATCCCAAGTCACAGGAGTTGCATCTGCACCCTTGTTATCTTTTCACTGAGTGAACCAGATATGAGCCACATTTTTCAATTGGTAGGATGCTAGCTCAACACTCTCAGTTCCAGTCATTTGCATTACCCCATGGATTTTCTTAACCTCATCAATGAAGTTTTGTGGGTCCTAACCAACCTTCGACCCTAGAAACTCAGGCAGATTCATCCGAACAAAGTCTCGAACCCAAGTTGTAGCTGATCCACCTTTTGTATTAGTAGGAACTGGACCTTCTGATTATTCTGATTGGCCACTCTGAGCAAAGAGCTGGATAGCATTCCGAAATTCTGCATTCGTAACCTCATGGTTTGGGACTGGAGGAACTGCGTTAGCATTGCGTGCATTAGCATTTCATGTGTTAGCTATACGAGGAGGCATGATCTGAAACGCATAACGATGGATTAGAAAGGAGAAGTTGGATCAACCCACACACGATAAGAATGGCAAAGAAAGTGAAGTTTTTCTTAAAACACTTTGTAGCCTCCCTCTCATAGATGTGGTGCACTTCACACCCATGAAAGAGACTCTACTTAGTGCGGCTTTCAGACATCCTAGGACTCTTGAACCTAATGCTCTGATACCAAGTTTGTCACGCCCTGAGGCTACCCCCTTGACGTAAACTGGGACCTAGGATCACGAGTGACCCCAAGCTAACCATGTGTCTAACATATATCAAGCATACTGAGAATAACTGAATAAGACATATACTATGCGGATGCTAAAACAATAGATAACTGAAAAATGGGGAAACCCCAACTAGTCTGAATGTATAAACCATACTAGGAATTTAATAAAAATTAAAAGATAAACTTAACAATTCAAGCTGATTCTAATACTATGTCCGAAAAACCTCTACCTGAGTTGAGTTGCTGGGACATGCCCCCAGCTAACTCTAACTAAACTGAAAACTGAATAAAAAGACTAAAATGAAAAGCATGTCTATTATCCTCAAAGTATGAGGACTCACCACTGAAGCTCCTGAAATGCGGACCAAGAACCGATCTAAGCGCGATCTGGATGCTGAGTACCTGAACCTACATCATGAAAGGTTGTAGCACAGAGTATGCGTCAATACTTGGAATGTACTGAGCATGAGGGATATAGATACTAAACTGAATATATATATATATATATATATATATATATATAAAAGTTGAAAAAAGCATAACTGAGTAATGACATAAGATAATTATCAATGCAACTATTAATGTGAGTAAGCTAAAGGCGATGTCCAAGTGCTAATCATGAACATGACATGCTAAACTGAATACTGAAGTATATACTGAAAACTTGGTCAAATGCACTAGGATTCTGACTGTGGGAGCTACTATTAACCGACATAAACCACATGAGCTAAAAGTGGAATCCGATATATACGCCTCATCGAGAGGACCCAATATACCTTGCCAGGGGTATAAAGCCATGACTGGCGTGATCACTAGATTTGATGCCCAACAAATGGGACTTATACTTCTACGAGGGCACGTAGTTCTTGGACTATGAGGGTACGTTGAACCCCAGTCCAACTCACTACTAAGTCTACTCTCAACTGAATATGTATATGACACAAATGTAACTGAAATGCGGAATTTCTGAATAGCTCAAAATACTTACATGCAATATGAGAATGCAACATTTATATACTAATAATGTAACATTAAAAATCTGGAGCATGATTATCTATTCAACTGATCTAGCAAGTGTAATTCATGAACTAGAGAATCTACACAACTAGGATTCTAGTTTCATACAAGGAACTAAACAAACTTTCCAAGGAACATGCTATTTCGATTTAGGATACTTCAATAGCTACAATACAGTAAATATCCAAGGTTTTAGAAACCCTAGGTCTAAACAAGTTATGGAGAATCAAGGAACTGACTGAATTCTAGAGACCTTGGAGAATTAAGGAACTGACTGAATTCTAGGGACCTAGTGGATGAAAGGAACCCACTAGTGAAATCCCACATACCTGGTGACGAAATCTATGGAGAAATCCTTTGGATTTCGGGGATGAACCTTGAATAACACTGTTGCTTGTTCTTGGGAGGTTTGGTCGACTTTTTCCTCTTCTTTTTGCTCCAAGTTTGGATGATTTTTTGGAGAATGAGGGTTCTGGGTAAGTGTGACTAAGTTATTAGGCTTAGACTAAGTAAAACGACGTAGTTTAGGCATTAAACAACGTAGTTTAATTACCCCAATGCATAGAAAAAATACCTAAATGACCTTAAATTAAAAGCTGACGAAGGCCATCCACAGAGGGACCTACGGACCGTCGTTTGGACTACCAACCGTCGACTGCGGTTGTGGTTCATGGTCTGCCCGACAGGGCTTCACTAAAACGAGCATAACTTATTACTCAGAGATGGGATTTTAGCAAACTTGGTGGCGTTGGAAAGAGGATTCAATTATCTTTAATTTGATATGTCATGGGCCACCTAATTCATTTTGTACTAAAAGATATGATCATTTAAAGTTGACTCAACAACTAATTCCCTCCAATTGGCTACTGACCCTCACCTACGGTCAAACCCACGGTCCATATGTCCAACCACGGACCGTACTAGTCGACTGTTGGTAAGATCAGAGACCATCAACATTTGGGCCTTAACGATAGAACCCCACCTACGGTCTGTGGTTCTACCTACGGTCCATGGGTGGTTCCGTCGATACTAGCACCAGTTTTTCTGAATAAGACTCTCTACTTTATACTTTCCATCACCATTCTTCTCCCTTTCTTGTTTAAGTATTCTTGTATTTTTCTCTGTTTTAGAACACGTTATCAGCATGAATTTCTAACCAATTGAGACCTACTTAATTTGGGATTATCTTTTTTCCTAAAAGTTAATGAATTTTCTTTTTGAGTCAGGTATACATTTATATGATTATAACATCTATAATAAGACTTACATTAGTCTTTGATCTACAATTTAATTACTTCATACATAACTTGCTTTAGGTATTATTATGATATTTTATTAGGCATAATAATCAATACGTTTCAGATATATATTTTATGTTGTTTATATATTACTAACTTATAACTCTAAATTAAATACTAGGCAATATGATAACATGATAGTTAGAATACTCGTAAGTATTTTCTTGTCATAAATTTATGATAAATATTTATGTGTCATAACAAAGAATATTATTGTATTAAATATGACTTGAAATTCTTACAAAACTTCGGATATCTATTGAAACTAGTAATAAATATTGTAGAATAATTAAAATATATATATATATACACACACACTTGTTTTTCGACACTGTGTTGCATGTGATTACCAATTAAAAAATATATGTTATAATAAATAGTATTGCTTATTTAAGCGAAGATTTAAAAAATAATAAGTTTTGCACAAAATAATATTGCAGATTCTTTTGTGAATGTTCAATGTGGATCGTCATATATATCTCTTATTCACATGAACCTATGAAGATGGTCAATGAAAAATTTTATTAGTTAAACTCAATAAAGTATATATTTATTTCAATTTGATGAGGTTCAATCATGTTAGTCGTATCTCACTAATATTACCTTATAGACTATATTTTTTGTGTATTTTTCTTGTCATCTAACCAGATGTGCTTGGCATGTGTATTCCACGTTAAACTCTTTAGATGTCATATGAACATGTGAAGAGAACAACTACATTTTATTTTTTAGAACTATTTTTTGTATATTAATTTTTATTTATAAGTTATAACATAAAAGATGGCATTGTTGTTGTTGGCTCTCATATTTGATTTCTCGATTCATGAGAAAGGTTTCCTTTTTTTTAACCGGAAAACTAAAAATTAAAATTAAAGAATATACTCTATATGTGAAATCATGTATATAATAACATGTTTATCTTACACCCAATAAAGATATAGTTCATATATTTGTAAACGATTTTCAATTTATTCAACCAAACATGATTCGTCCAAGGAAAAATAACAACTTCGTGTTATGACATATATAGGGGCTGTATAATAATATGAAAAATTATTGGTGAAAATTTAATATAAGGAAAGATGAATGATAGAAATAATTAATGTAATAACTATGAGAATGCATAATATTATAACTAAAGAATGTAAAATGGTGAAAATAACGTTCGCAATAATTAGTAATAACTAAGAAAATTTACTAAGTTATAACTAAAGAATTAATGTGCAATAGCTAAATTTCTAATAAATTTTATACTTACATAAATAAATAGGAATTTTAATTAAAGTTACTATTTTTTTATAGTTATTAGATTTTAATTTAGTGTAGGGACAAAATTAAAATCTTTATTTCATATTACTGAATATAAAGTTTACTTTGTAAATGATAAATTTTAAATGATTCATATATATTCACGTGTTTTAACATTTGTTATGAGTTTTTTAAAAATAAAAAGATCTCGGAACATTTTAAAATAATATATTTTGAAGTTAGAAAATCTTGTTAACTTGATAATACATTCGTGACATATATAATACATTAATGAAAATGTTTATCTCATAAAAATTAGCTATTAAATAAATAATAAAATTTAAACTAATACAAACCTCAACTGGCATTATTACAAGTCATATGAACTTTTCATTGTTTAAAATATTGAAATATTAAGTTATAGTAAGTAAATAAAACAAAAGGACAATGTTTATACAGTAATAACTATTTTGAAGCAAACTTTCTGACAATCTAAATCACATAAGTAGCATTGATAAATAAAGTCATTATTTTGTCTTGAGCATCAAAAAAAAAAATCGTGATGATTCTCTAACTCTTGAGAAGTTTAATAATTTTGGGAAAAGATATTCAGAAGCATATATCTACATCACAAGAGAAATTGTTAACAAAAACAAATAAATTTAGTCTACATCATGTTAACTTCATATATTGGAACATTACACGCTAATATATATGGAATATATCCTATTAGGATAGAACGATTTACTTCATCAGAATAGTGGTACCTCATATTCCGCTAAACTTCAAACTCACTCAACGAAAATAAATCACACGAATTTTTTTAAATTGCAAGAAAAAGAAGAGTAGAAGATTAAAAAAAATTGTGGTTGAAAAATGAGAGGAAGCCCCTCTATTTATAGTCAACAAAGGGTAGTATGAACAAATGTTTTTTGTGTCTTCTCTGAAAAGTCATGACCTTTCCGAGAAGTCACAATCCTTTGGAAAAGTCACAACTTATTGAAAAAGTCACAACTCATCAAAAAATCACAACCCTTTGAAAAAAGTCACAACTTATCGGAAAAGTTACAACTCACTGAAAAAGTCACAACCTAGGTTAGGGATATTATAGTAATTTAACATTCAAGTTAGGAGTTCATGCTTTTAAGGTAATATATATATATTGAATTTTCCGTTTCAATACTTCATGAGTTCACATGTTTTTATAACATTCCATATTCATGCATATAATATATTTTATACTCATATGATACTTTATTATTTAAAATATTAATTTGCCATTTATTATAAAGAAACAAACATCATGATGTTAACTCAATTATTTTATGATAGTTTTCATCATGTCAAATTTGTCAAAGCTTGAATTTGTGGCACTTGACATTTCTGAAAAAAACTATTTGTCATGGGTACTTGATGCTGAAATTCACCTTACCGCTAAGGGTCGGTGATATTATAATCGAATGAAATAAAACATCAAGTCAAGATAAAATAAAGGCTATGATTTTCCTTCGTCATCATCTTGATGAAAGCATGAAGGTTGAATACTTGATAGTAAAAGAGCCACTTGAATTGTGGATAGGTTTGAAAGGAAGGTATGGCCACCTCAAGGCAATGGTATTGCCAAGGGCTCGTTATGAGTGGATACACTTATGATTTCAAGATTATAAAACCGTAATTGAGTACAACTCTGTTGTGAATCACTTTCCAATTGAAACTATGTGGGGAAAATATAAAAGATGAGGACATGTTGGAAAAGATACAAACTACTTTCCATCCCTCTAATATGATATTACAGCGGCAGTACCGTGAAAAGGATTTTTAGAAATATTTTGAATTGATCTCATGCCTTCTGGTGGCTGAGCATCATAATGACCTTTTAATGAGAAATTATGAAGTTCATCCCATTGGAATGACTCCATTACCGAAAGCAAATAGGGTAGAAGCATACAACTAGTCTGAAATAAGATAAAATAATCTGGGCTATGATAATGTGTGTGGGTGTGACAAAGGCAAAAGACGATATAATAATCATCAAGGTGGTGGTCATAACAAAAGGGAGAACAATATGGGTTCTCAAAATAATCCTTCTAAAGGAAAGGGTGATCACTGACATCGTTGTGACCTTAAAGGTCACTGGAAAAATAAATGTCGGGAACCTGAGCATTTTGTTAGGTTGTATCGAAATTCCTTCAAAATAAATGGAAATAAAGGTGGTGTCTCCTCTTCTAATGTCTGGGTGGAGTCACATTTGACTCTCAAAAATGATGTTCAGGCAGGGTCTTCTCAAAAATATGATGAGAATATTGAGGTAAAGTTAGCATTGAAAGATGATGTTTTTGATGGGCTCGATGATATTACTCATTTAGAAGTTGAGAAATTCATTGGGGATTGCAACTGAAGATTGATAATTGAACTGGAAATGAATAATGTTGTTATGTGTTTTTAATGTCTAACTGAAAGTTCATGTACTTAAATTTTCTTTTATTAAGTTTCGTACTTCTTATTATGTATTTTTATTTTATAAAGATAAATAAAATTTTTCGATCTTCAGTTGGATGCAAGATGAGTAATGAAAATATGTGTCTTCTAGACAATTCCACAACTCATATGATACTAAGAGAAAAGAAATATTTCCCTCATTTATTTATGAAAAAGACATATGTTAATACAATATCCGGTAGTACAAAATTGATTGAGGGCTCTGGAATAGCGTCCTTATTACTACCTAGAGGAACATTAATGGTAATTCATAATGCATTGTATTATAGTAAGTCTCAAAGAAACTTGTTAAGTTTCAAGGTTATTCGTCAAAATGGCTATCATGTTGAGACTGTGAATGAAGAAAAGGTTGAATACCTTAATGTTACTACAATAAATGCGAAGAAGAAAACTGTACATGAAAAATTGTCTGCACTTTCTTCTGATTTGTACTATACAAATATTGGTATGGTTGAATCACATGCCGTAGTAAACAAAATATTTACTGGTTCTAATGATTTTATCATTTGGAATGATCGGTTGGGCCATCCCAATTATAATATGATGCGCAGAATAATTGAGAATTCACATGGGCATACTTTGAAGAACTAAAATATTCTTCAATCAAAGGAATTCTCATGTGCTGCTTGTTCTCAAGAAAGTTGGTTATCAAACCATCAACAGCGCAACTAAGGTTGAGTGGAATATCCTGCATTTCTGGAACGGATACAGGGTGATATATGTGGGCCTATTCACCATGCATGTGGACCATTTAAATATTATATGGTCTTGATGGATGCATCTACAAGATGGTCACATATGTTCTTATTATCAACTTGCAATATGCCTTTTGCGAGGTTGTTGCCTCAAATAATAAGGTTAAAAGCACAATTTTCAGATTAGGCAATAAAGACAATTCGTCTTGATAATGTTGGTGAGTTTACATCTCAGGCATTTAATGATTATTGTTTGTCCACTAGAATAACAATTGAACATCCTAATGCACATGTTCATACTCAAAATGATCTAATAGAGTCATTGATTAAGCGTCTCCAGTTGATAGCTAGACCATTATTAATGAGGATGCTTCAATATGGAGGCATGCTATTTTGCATGCAGCAACACTTGTGCGCATAAGGCTACAGTTATCATGATATCTCCAGGAGCCAAGCATTTCCCATATTAGAATCTTTGATTGTGCGGTATATGTTCCAATTGCTCCACCACAACGCATAAATATGGGTCCCCAAAGAGGTTGGGGATATATGTTGAGTAGGAATCTCATTCTATTATAAAATATTTGGAACCTAGAATCTGAGATTTATTTACGGAAAGATTTATTGATTGTCATTTTGATGAATCAATATATCCAACATTAGGGGAGAACAAAAGCAGTTGGGAAATGAGATAGATTGGAATTCACTATCACTATCTCATTTAGATCCTCAAATAAATCAATGTGAGCAAGAAGTTCAAAAGATGATTTATTTGCAGAATATTGCATATCAACTACCATATGCATTTACTAACCTTCCAAGGGTTACTAAATCATATATCCCAACTACTAATGCTCAAGTTCGAATTAATGTCCCGATAGGACAAAATATTAAGGCAAATGAGTCTGGCCCACGCTTAAAATGTGGTAGACCAATTGGTTCCAAGGATGAAAATCTTCGAAAAAGAAAAGAAATAAATGATCAATATGATCATAATATGGAGGCAATTGATCATGAAGAGCTCCGAGACATAATAAATGATGACAACACTAAGGAGGTTCATGTACCTGAAAATAATGAGAATGAGGAAATCTCAATAAATTATGTCTCGACGAGAAAAATGTGAAACTGAAATAATATTGTGGTGGATAATATTTTTACCTATAATGTTGCAGTTGAAATAATGCAACAAGATGAGGATTTGGAACCAAAATTTGAATGTAGACAGAGAATGATTGGTCAAAATGGAAGGAAGCAATTCAAATAGAATTAGCTTCACTTGAAAAACGTGAAATTTCTGAACCAATAGTCCGAACACCTGAAAGTGTCAAGCCAGTTGGGTACAAGTGAGTTTTTGTGCAAAAATATAATGAAAATGATAAAGTCGTAAGATATAAAGCAGGACTTGTGGCACAAGGATTTTCGCAAAGGCTTGGCATTAATCATGAGAAAACATATTCTCTTGTGGTAGATGCAATTACCTTCAGGTATCTAATAAATATGACAATTCATGAAAAGCTTGAAATGAATCTAATGGACGTTGTCACAACCTATCTATATGGCTCACTAGACCACGATATTTTTATGAAAATTCCTGAAGCACTCAAAGTGCCTAAAGCATATAAAAATTCAAAAGAAAGTTGTTCAATAAAGCTTCAGAAATCCTTATATGGGTTGAAACAATCAGGACGAATGTGCTATAATCGTCTTAGCGAATAATTTGCTAAAACAAAGGTATAAGAATGACCCTATTTATCCTTGTATTTTTATAAGAAGGTCAAAATCTGAATTTGTAATAGTATATGTTAATGTTGATGACTTGAACATCATCGGAACTTCTAAAGAGCTTTCAAAAGTTGTTGAGTGTTTGAAGAAAAAAATTGAAATGAAAGATCTTGGTAAGACAAAATTTTATCTCGGCCTTCAGATTGAACATTTGGCAAATGAAATATTTATCCATCAATCAACATATACTGAAAAGGTTTTGAAGTGATTTTATATTGATAAATCACACCGATTAAGTACCCCGATGATTGTGAGATCTCGATATAAATAAAGATCCATTCTGGCCTCAAGAAAAGAATGAACAGTTTCTTGGTGATGAAACTCCATATCTCAATGCTATTGGAGCACTAATGTACCATGCTAATAATATCCGATCAGATATTTATTTCGCAGTAAATTTATTGGTGAGATTCAACTTATGTCCAACAAGAAGACATTGAAATAGTGTTAAGCATATATTAAGATATCTTCAAAGAACAATTGATATGAGATTGTTGTATTCTAATGCATCCAAGTCAGAATTGATCGATTATGCAGGATATTTTTCTGACCCACATAAAGTCTGATCTTAGACATGCTATTTATTCACATATGGAGGTACAACTATATCATGGCGTTCGATTAAGCAAATAATAGTTGTCACTTCTTCAAATCGTGCAGAGATAATAGCTATTCATGAAGCCAGTCGAGAGTGTGTATGGTTGAGATCAATGACTCAACACATTTTGCAGTTATGCGGTCTTTCTGTGCAAATAAAGATTTCAACAATATTGTATGAAGATAATGTTGCTTGCATAACTCAATTAAA
Organism: Solanum piurae; assembly: GCA_029582685.1. Classification (NCBI taxonomy): domain Eukaryota; kingdom Viridiplantae; phylum Streptophyta; class Magnoliopsida; order Solanales; family Solanaceae; genus Solanum; species Solanum piurae. The sequence goes on from JAJOOO010079958.1 coordinate 24,697, forward strand.
GGGAGGATATAGCAAAGGAGACCGAACAAAACATATTTCACCTAAGTTATTTTTCACACATGAACTTCAATAAAATGGTGAGACAAATGTTCAACAGATTCGTTCGAGTGATAATATTGTAGATTTATTCACTAAGACATTGCAACCGTCAATATTTGAGAAGCTAAGATATAATATTGGAATGCGTTGTCTCCAAGATATCAGATAAATTTTTCATTAGGGGGAGTAAAATACGCGTTGTACTCATTTTCCCTTAACCAGGATTTTGTTCCATTGGGTTTTCCTGGTAATGAGGCAGCACTCAAGGCGTATTACAAGTGTGTACGCTTTTTCCTTCACTAGGATTTTTCTCACTGAATTTTTCCTAGTAAGGTTTTAACGAGGCACATTATCTATAAACATCCAATGGAGAGTGTTATAAATCCATTTAATTGTGGATGTTTCTCTTAATCTATCCCTAACGTAATGTATCTATTTATTGTATTAGTTAAATATTGTAATAACGTATTTGTCAAAGGTGGTAAAAGGATGACTTGTAAATCCTATAAAAGGGTAGTCTTCACCCTTGTGAAGTACAACTTGAAGAGATTAAATAAGATTCTCTACTTTATATTTTCCATCATCATTTGTCTCCCTTTCTTGTTTAAGTATTCTTGTATTTTCCTCTTATTTTACAACAAATAAATAATATAACTAAATAACTATTTTGTCATAAAAAATGTGACATGTCGTTATCCTATGTTGTCACTTGGCTTAATCCTAGGCTAGATTTTCTTCCTATTACTTATATATATACTAGTCTATATGCCAGCGCGTTGCGCTGTTAATTAATAAATACAATCATAAATATTGATTTATTGAAAATTTTAAATTTTAAATTATTATAAAATGATATTGTAAAGTTTATTTGAGAGAAGGTTAACATTTACCCCTTGATAGTTATAGTAGAATATTTGTGAAAATAAATCAATATATAAGTTTAGTATATTGTCTAATTTGACAATAATAATTATTAACATATTTAATTTATTTGTTTGTTTGTTTTGAAAAAACAAACAAAACTCGCCTCTAAAAAATATATGAGCGTGCAATAAATTATTTTTTTGAAAAGCACAACATAACAACTAAAAATAAATAGAGGAAGTAGTAGCTTTTCATTGAAAAGTTTATCTTTAAGAGGTTAAGAAAAAGCATCACATAATTTTAGTATATATCTATAGTATATAACGTCTTAGACTAAACAACTTATATATAGAAGATCAATAAACAATTATTTGGAAGAATATTATTAAGCTTTAAGGAATTGTAAGACATACTAACTAATAAACGTTATGGGTAAATTATGATAGAACTCTAAAATCATAATATAATCCAATAGAGAACTTTAAAAACAATAAATGTAAGAAAAGCTTTTAAGAAATTGTTTGCTAGTATCTTCTTATCTTGAATAATCAATCCAATAAAGAATATGATGTGTTAATATCTGCAATATGGTACGTTATATCTTGTATAACTCCAACTTTCAATATTCATTGTTTATTATTGATGAGTTCATTCCAAGTAGGCATATTTTATCGAGTGTAGGTAGAAAAAATTACAATTAAAACAAGAGAAAATTAATAATGATAATGGAGTAATCAAATAATAACAAGTACATATGTCAAAAATCCAAATCCATATCCATATCCATCATATATATAAAAGCATACTAAGAACTCTAAAAATACAAAATGTTGAAACTTCATTTGAATATTTTTTTTAAAAACAATAATTGATATAGTGAGTTTACCATTTTACCCCTATTAATTATGAAGTTGATAAATTAAAAACTTAAGATTTTCAAGAAGTTCTACATTTTTCAAAGTAATAAATTAAGGGTATAATAGAGAAAAAAAATTTGTTCTTTCTTAATTTGTCAAAATGGACAAGTAATTAGGGACAACTAAAAAAGAAAAAATGGACAAGTAATTAGGGACAAAGGGAGTACTACATTTGAAAAGTATACCAAAAAAACTCTGCATCAACTCCCTTTTTCATTGGAATGCCTTTTTTCTTTTTCTTTTTCTTTTTCTTTTTTTTGCTTTTTTATTCAATACATATTTAAAAAATCAAGGAATATCATCCACTGGATTTCTTTCAACTTCCATATAAATAAAAGAAAAATCTGAAAAATTACCAAAAAAGACACAAAAAATATATTTAAAAAGAAGTCAAAGCAAAATTTATATATAGAAATTGCATGTTCTATTGAATTTGAAGATGGTTACAAACTAAAAAAGAACTGAAAATTAAGTAAAATTTCAATACATACTTTATACTTGTGCATACACTTCAAGTACAAAATCTCTTCCCTAAAATATATCAAATGTGTCAAAGATTTGATGAATTTCATACCTACAAATCCTCCAAAGATTCTTTGTTGCGTAAAACAATCTAGAAATTATATGCTTATTTTCTTTATTGAAAATCTTAAAGATATCAAAATAACATACAATTTTAAAAAGTATTAATACTAATCACAGTAAAAATCAACAAATATTACAAATGCCAAAAAAGATGAAGATAAAAAGAATAGCAATAGTTTAACCAAAAAATTACACGTCGGAAGAAGAATAGATCCATCAATTTTTTAATTGAATTTATTTTTGTATAAATAGAGAATAAAGATAATGGATAGAGCAGTTTTAGGTAACCACTTTAAATTCAAATTCAAAAAATAACTATTTTGCCGCATTTTTAAAAAATAGTATTAAGTGGATTGGTTACATAATTTGAAAATGTCACATTTAAAATCTTTTTAAAATATATATATATATATATATATATATATATATATATATTCATGTAACCGTTTTTAAAATTAATGGGAAGTTTTAATGAGTACGTTTTTTTATTTTGATTTTTCTTCCGCTTTTTAAGTAATTTTAATTTTATATTACCACTAAGCAAAGGCCCTGTTCCTGGTAAAAAATATAGTGAAATAACCTTCCCTATTCTTTTCCCGGACCCTGCTACTAAGAAGGATGTTCACTTCAAAAAATATCCTACTAACGTAGGCGGGAGCAGTCTTATATACTGTGTTACGATCACCTCATATTGATAAAAAGTCCAGAGAACAGTTTTAGCGGAAGCTGCTTTCCCCGGATGCGAAATTGAAAGAGCCATGCCTTTTTTCTTAGAAAAGCCTCGTGTTCTTTTCTTCCTCTTTTTTTAAATTTTCTTTTTATGTTTGTAATTTATTTATTTTTAATTTGAGATATTTAAGAAGATGGCACTTGGCAGTGTAAAAGTATTCTTTTCTTTTCTTTAACAAAACGTGGGAAGTTAGTAAATATTTTTTCAGTTATTAAAATCTCTATTTATGTTTTTTTTTTATTATTCCTTAAAAAATATAATAATAACATATTAACTAACTATAAAAATCCAAAAAAAAAAACTTAAAAGCTAGATCAAAATAAAACATGATTTAAGAAAATTAAAATTATTAGCTTATGCATTATATAATTGCATGTTATATAATTCCATTACTTCTTAATTTGTATTTAAAATTAAATTGAATAGATTCATATATGACTAAAAAACTGTTACAATCTAAATTTCAAAAAGAAAAAAACTGTAAAAATTTAAATGACCGCAAAAAATTTGTAAATAGAAAATATTTTTAGTTATTTAAAATGTTGTTTTTTGTGGTGCTGACACGTATGCACTATCACCTCTCCTATTATATATAGATAGATTTTTTTTATGTTTGTAATTTATTTTTATTTTTAATTTGAGATATTTAAGAAGATGGTACTTGGCAATTTATAAGTATTTTTTTCTTTTCTTTAACAAAACGTGGGAAATTAGTAAATATTTTTCCAGCTATTAAAATCTCTATTTATGTTTTGATTTTTTTTATTCTTTAAAAAATATAATAATAAAATATTAACTAACTATAAAAATCCAAAAAAAAAACTTAAAAGCTAGATCAAAATAAAACATGATTTAAGAAAATTAAAATTATTAGCTTATTCATTATATAATTGCATGTTATATAATTCCATTACTTCTTAATTTGTATTTAAAATTAAATTGAATAGATTCATATATGACTAAAAAACTGTTACAATCTGAATTTGAAAAAGAAAAAAACTGTAAGATTTAAATGACCGCAAAAATTCTGTAAATAGAAAATATTTTTAGTTATTTAAAATGTTGTTTTTTTGGTGCTGACATATATGTACTATCACCTCTCCTATTATATATAGATAGATTATTCTTCTCTATAATTGAAAAGGTGAAGTTTTTAGCCCTCCAATTATATATTTTGAATGTTCATTTTTTTATTAATTATAATTACATATTTTTTATTTTGCTTAATTTTATATTGGATAACAAATAATAGTGTAAAATAATAAAATCATGTATTAGTATTGATATTGCTTAAAGTGCATTAGGCATGTTTTAGTCCTAAAATGAAAAGATTCATTTACTTTGAAATTAAAAATTATTTCCTCTTGTTATTACATAAATTTATTATATATTGAAAAATCATAGGATTATTGTTTTTTTACTTTTATCATGCAATAAAACTAAATAAAATATTTTCAACATTTTTCATCCAAAAAAGACTAAATAATTTTATCCATATTGAATTCTTAAGTAAAGGACTATTTACTCATAAAAATATGGGTAAATATGAGTAAACATGTATTTTACCCAATATGAGCGGCTTGAATTATTACCCATTTTATGTCGACCCATTTTCAACCTACCTAAACTTGACTCAACCCGCCCATTTGTCACCACTAATCTGAATTAATGTCCAAAACTTGCAACAAATAATTTCAATTACCTTGTGTACTTGCTTTTTAATTGTGCATTTAAAGTACCAACAAATATTAAGTGAGCAACTATGTCTAGTGACTCAAGAAATGTCTTATATCTTTCATTCGATCAATTAAACCTCCTAACTTAGAATTTTCAGTAACTTGGCATTTTTCTTTCAAAACAAATGATTTTTAAAAAAAAAAATATGGCTATCCGGCACCCTTCAAAAAAAATGTTAGGTGACAATTCTTAAAAAATACTATATTTATTTATTTATTTAGCTCAAGAACAAACCAAAGTTTAAGTGTTGGAAGAATTTGATAATTTATCTTATTGGGTCTTGAATATGTAAATTATAAATTTCTTCATAAAAGCATACTAATTATGATATTCCTTCCCTATTTTAACCGAATTATGTAAAGAAATAGTGCAAAAAAAAATTTATCAAGAACAACACAACAAAAGTACCTTTTAAAAAGGAATAAAGTAATGACAGGGTAAATGAAATTTGTGTCAACAGCAAAATATATTGAAAAGTGGAACTTTATTATAACAAACCCAACCTTCCACGATCAAATAAATATAAAAATTAATTGCAGCATTTAAAAAAATGTTTTCCAACAGTTGAAAGCTTATAGAGCTAATTAGGATTAGGTAGTCCAAATGAGGCAAAGATAAATTTCACATGAAGATCATCATTTCAGTATTTACACATTCCAATAGAACAAACGAGTTTGTAATGATTAAGGTTTTAATCACAAGTAAAATGGAGATTGATAACTTGTAACAATCACATGTCTGCACTAGATAACTAGTTAGCAGGTGAATTTAATCATCCAGCCAGCCACTATATAGAAATTTACTAGGTAATAAAGAAACCATTTCCCAATTTAACAAACTCAAGCTTTTCTGAGGATCATATATCCGAAAAACAACAGAGTAGAAATGGGTGGCAATTACCAGAGAAATAGATATGAACCCACTAATGTCTAATTACATGGAAAGTTTACAAAAGCTTGTATAGATTGTTCTTCCTATATATCAAAAACTCACCTTCAAGACAACAAAGAAGATTCACTAAAGATTTCTCAGTGGACCCATTGAAGTGCTCCAAGAGATCAGAAAGGGTAACCTGCATATTTATACATTGTCCTCCTATCAACAAGTAATATGAAAACTTAACATTTCAATGTCACTGCAAAGGACAACTACTTACCCCATCATCAAAGTTCTTGAGCCAGCTCAATATGGATTCTTCTGTGGCAACCAGAGCCCTAAAACTTTCTCCTTCTGCTGCTTCGACCCTCTGGCGTTTTTTATGAATGAGAAAATCACCTTCACTGGATGCAGCTTCTTTCCTAATCTCCTCAGTCAGGAGATGAGATTCTGCTCCTTCAGTTTTCCCAGGAGAAGAAGCACCATTTATACCAGTGATGCCAGGTGCTTCAACTATGTCATCATCTCCTTGCATGTCAGATGGAATAATAGAGTTCTGTAGTACTTCTGATATTTCAGTCAAACATTCATCTCCATTGCAACTTTGTTCGGATTTGGATGAAAATACTTCAGCTGATACTCCTGCCTCTTGCATCGTCAAGTATGCCTTTATCTGACCATAACTTACCTGCTTGTTAAGAAGACATTTAGCTTTAACAATATGGTTGGCATGATACCCCACATACGTCACCCATAAAGAATGCATTACAATTACAAACAACTGAATGATCTATCATATGAGTGATTTCAACATAGACCTCACCTCTTCTGGTAACTCGGTTTTTATGGGCTTCAATTTTTCTCTACCAACTTTTGAGACAGCATTCTGGATACTTAAGAATGTCTCTCTTGTCAGCCCAGTCTCCTCACAAAACCTGGTCCAATTCATTTTGCATCCCTCTCGTGCAGCTTCGAGTATATACTCTATCACAGTTTGTTCCTTTATTGCTACTGCTCTACCAGGAAAATTCTATATGAAAAAGAATATGTAAGAATTGTAACAGACAAGCTGGAGTTTCATTAAATAAATCATAATAACATGACTCACAGCAATGTCTTTGAACGTAAGACCATCCTCATGCCACATCTTCCATGCTTCAAATTTTGCTGGTGTTAATTTTTTATTGCTTGGAACTGTGACAGTCTTACTGGGAACAGGGGTTTGACTGGTTGGATCCCCATCCAAAGAAAGATTGCAAGCTTCTGATAGACGCTTAATACTTTGAAGAAAATTATCCCCATACAGTTTTATGAAATGCTGCAATAGAATTGAGAAATCAACTCCAGCAACACCAAACAGTCGCATAAAAGTAACGTGCACTAAAAGAAACAGATGTAGAATCCGCTAAACAATCAGGAACCAAAGTAGATCTTAACATAAGATACTCCCTTTCTGCATGGTTTCAGCAATAAAGATGGCAACAAAAGTAAAGCAGAAAGGTGAATCATGGATCAACCTCCTGATAGGGGTGCAAAGGGGGAAGAGAGCAAACACGAAAAGCAGGCATCTAAGCACAGAAAATAAAGATGCATGAAGACATAAAATTATAGAAAGGAGCTTACATAGTTTGACAAGTGAATAACATGAACATCACAAGGTACATCACCTTAAGGTGATTAAATTACCAGGATTATCTCACACTATGCAACACTTCCCATTACACTGAAATTGCATGAGCCCTTAAGAGTTTCTGGTATGTGTCAACTAGTAAGGCAACAGTTACAAGTATTTAGATACCAGTATCCAACTACTAAGTATACCTGGTTTACGCCATCTATATTTGCTAGTCTTGCTTTTGTAGAAGGCCTTGTCAAGCTTATCCTTTTCAATGTTTGGTCGCCACAGACTGCATATCTGGAAGTGACAACTAGACATAAATTTGTATCTCACTTTTATGCATCCAGGGAAAATACTGTCAAAACATGGATGTAGCATCCTTCGTAATTCAATTATCATACGGATATTTGTCAAACCAAAGTTCCACAAGAATGTGCTAAGTATTGTATTATGTACTTACGGAGCAGTTCCAGTAGCTCTGGCAAGCTTAATTCTCTCTTCTATAAGTATTTTGTACAGTTGAGTTTCAGCCTGAATAATCCACAAAGGAAAAGTAATATTAGTGTGGGCAACACTAAATTCAAATATGGAAGCCAAATTACGCCAAACATTTGAGTAGCCTGTGAAACTATGGAAATGCATTTTTTTAATGTCTGATAACATTGTTTCAAGTTCTAGCGCCAATCTGATTCAAAGGAGTTTCAGGCATTACGAAGGACTGTTAGCAGATGAGATGTATATGAAGCATATCAGAACATCCCAGCAACTAAGGCTAGCTGAGGATGTCTGATAATGAGTTCTACCATTTTGCATTAGCAAGAGAACTTTGAGGCAGAGAACTTAGATTTATAGGGATTTATTAAGGTCTTTGCTGCATACAGTGGCATATGTAGGATTAAGTATGCAGGTTCAGCCAAGTGCTAACTGGCAATGGAGAAGACACGGACTTGAAAGGCAGATCAGCCCGCAACTCTACTTTTTGGTTCATAACGTGGGAGGCCGCAATTCTTCTTAAATAATTGGACAAAACAATATCATATTGCGTTCACTTTATTGAATTAAATTAGAACAATTAAATTTTAAATCGAAGAACTGATTTTGTCTCTTCAACAAATGCAAAGGTTTTGATTGATTGGCTCTTTTTTCCGAGTTCAGTGCCCTGAGAGGTCAAAACTTGATTTTGAAAGTTCAAAAAATATTCTAAGAGAAATATTTCTTCAATAAATTTAATAAAGAATTATAAACTAAAATTCTAATAGGATAAACTCTAAATACAAAAATGATTAACAACAAATCCATTAACTTAACGAAAAATATAACTTTAACAACTGAGTCTTATTTAATTCAAACCATTTTTACTGTAACATGTTTCTTTAACAAACTTAACATTTCATTGAATCATAATGGATTTTACTTCTTCTTCTTTTTTTATGACCGTGGTTTCCAGGCCAGCTTTCGCGCACCTCGACTAATACCACGGAATACTTGTCACCTTCCATCAACAACAGGTAACTCTATGTAACACCTCGGAAATTGGAAGTTGAGATTGGAAAGGAAAAGTTTCATTTTTGGCACTGATGCAGTGATCTACGAGTCCGACTTACGGAACATAGGAAGTCCGACGTGCCGTAGGAAGGAAGTGGTAGGTCTTGGTTTGAGATTTGGAAGATGTCAAGTCCCAGTAAGAACCTATGAAAGAACATGAGGGATTATAGGGTGGTCTACGGGCCGTAGGAAGAACCCGTAGGGTCATTCAAAGAATTGATTTGAGACCTTAGGTCTACGAGAGGATTTGACAAATCGTGGTCTGGCCTATGGGTCGTAGAATGTACCCGCAGAAGTGATCTAGACTTAGTGAAATTTTCGACTTCAATTTGGACTCTACAAAAGGGGTCTACGGACCGTAGAAAGGACTACAACCTGTAGGAAGGTTTCGTTGAAGTTGCCTAGGATTTTGAGTCCCATTAAATGATTCTACGACTGACAAAGACGGTCCATAGAAGTTCCTACTGACCGTAGGTCGAAGTCATAGGGTCTTCTGACTGTTTTTAATTAAGGGTGCTTTGGTCTTTTCCTACCCAATTAACCCCTAATCTATGTCGTTTTGGCCCTATAACTACCCCTATAATCGTTTTTACTCCTAATACTAAGTCAAAATCCTCTCATTCACTCAATTATTCCAAAATCCCTCAAGTCTTCTTCTCCAAATTCTCTCAAGAGCTCTCAAAGTGGAAGCTAGGGTTTCAAGCTTCAAGGTCTCATTCTCCTTGTATTCTTAGAGTTTTGATTATCAAGTTATGTGGGTATTCACCAATGGACTCCTTTCATCCATTGGGTTCCAAAAGAATCTCAATCTATCAAGTTGATTTCACCCAATTCCATTTAGGGTTTCATGCAAATCTCCATGGATCCTATTTATTATGATTCAATTGTTGACATTCAATCTTATTATGCATGATTTGATTCCGTTGGGATTTACTTACCACTGAGAGGACTTTGAGATGGAGGCTCTCCTGTTAGTAGAGGTCGGATCCCTAGAAGCAATCTCCTTGTACCTTTAACTAATGCCCCCCTTAGATTGTCTTAAATGACCTAAGCTAGTGAATCCACTTTATGTGACGGAATTCAACCTTGGCAAGTAGATTCTCTTTTTCGGTGTGAGTGTCGTACCGGATTCCATGTTATAGCTCACATGGTCTTATTGTCGGTTAATAGAAAATATTCCATAAATGAACTATGTTTTCTTCAAAGGTTTTATGAAAGCTTCTCAAATGGTTTTAAGTATGTATTGACCTCGTATATGATTTATGATTTCTTTATAATGGCTTTTATCACGTTTTGCTCGGCCTTGCATAACATGTTTAAGCTCCTCATGTTATCATGCCTATGTTTTTATACATTTCCCCATATTGCATTCATCGTACTAATGCATATTTGTACCTATATTGGCTCATATTATAGGGTCTGACATTCCTCCTCCCGCTCATGGCTAGCTTGGATTGTTCTATTAGCACATTGGATTGGTGAGTCCTTCATGCTCCGAGGATAAGACCACTGATGCTTTATTGCTTTGATTGTCTTTAGTTTCCGACTTGTACATGGTGTATGGGTTACGTCTCAACCACTATAATGATGTTAGAAAGGGTTGTCAGACAATTTAGTATTCCGCACTTAATGTTCATATTCCTTTTATGATATGAGACTTATGTTACCTATTCTCTCTTGTTGCATTTCTTTTACATCATGCTTAAGTCAAATGGCTTGTTTAGGGTCTCTCGGGATCTTATTCACCATGTCACGTCTAGGGTGTACTTTGGGTCATGACACTCTGTCCACCAAGGCTAGGACAGATGGGAAGAATCACCTAGTGTTTTTTTGTCTCGACTGAGTTTTCAATCTATTAAATAAACTCTAAAAGTTAAATAAACTAAATTACTTTTATTGTGGGTGAAAATAAACTTATTATATATAAAGTATAAACGGTCTTTAAAAAAATGAGACTAAGATCTTGGTTTAATCACTTATTCTAAATCAAAAATGTGCCTAAAAGAATAAGAATAAGAACTCTGTTTGGATTACCCATTCAACTAGTAAAACTAATTATAAAGACACCACTATGTCATCAAAGGAAAAAAGCCCCAAAACACTCTAAGATCCATTGGGCTTTTTAAGTGCAAAGCACAAATACAATGTGTGCTTTAATGAAGAAAAGCAAAAATGGAGTAAAAATACAAATATGTTAGTCCATGACTAGTAATTATAATAAAAATAACAAATATATATGGACAAAGAAATTGGAAAATAAATTATGATAAAGGGAAATGTCAATTGTTTAGTGTTGCCTATTCATGATATGCTCATTGGCAAGGAATGGCGACACTGAAGCACCCACGAAGGGAGGCGAAACGAACAACACATTTTGATAACACTGGCCCACCATCACTATTGTTTTACCCAGTTAAATCATATTCATCTTTGATCATCAAAAGCTCTTCAAAAGCTTTTAATCCAAACACATTTAAATTAAATGAGGTATAAGGAGGAGTCCTCCCCAATTAACCGTCTCCAATTCCTATTGTAAAAAAGCATGCACTTCTGGGACAATAAATTCATCATCTATTTTTAAAATGGCCTTAAAAGGAAAAATAGGGAATCTAAACTCTAACTCCCATCTCTCCAAGAGAATGAATCCCCTTAACCAGTAATAAGTAGATTCAGTTTATGCTGCAAAAGTAAAAAAAATTAAAAAGTTCTTACACCCATAAACACACATTATGGCAAGGCGGGGTCGGATGAATCCTAACCCTCTTGCATCAAGGAGGTTCTGCTGCAGATTGCATATTGGATAGAACCATAATATAAGTCTTTCCAGGATTTGGAAGACACTAATATGAAGAAAGGAAATAGTTATGACGCAACAATAAGGATAATATGAATCACACAACTGATGTATGAAAAAAAGGGAAATATAAAGAGCACATACTTGTGAAAATCCTTCAAATTCCTTAAAAGCCAAACCATTGATCTCACTCGTTTCACTGGATGTATCTATGTTTTTCTCATCAAGATCCATTTCAGGAGTCTTCGGCAAAAACAGTGGAGGTTGATGATCAGGGCTACTAGATCTCAGAAACTGCAACCCTTTTTCACTGACACTGATGCATGAATTTTAACATTGTTTCATTCATTTGCAGATATACAATAAGATGTCAAGAAGGAGATAAAAGAAAAGATCCATGGTTGACAGACGTGTATATGAAAATGTTAAAATAAATCCTAGAAGAAGTCAAAAGACATTAGCGAAGTATCTACCTCACAGTTTTGTACATATCTTTGAAGGTTTCTACCAAATAATCTGCAACAAGGCAAATTTTCTGTTAAAATTCCTTGTAATTTAAAGTTAATGAAAAACATAAGGCCTTACACTTAGTACTCAGCATTATCTCACAAGGAAAATAAGAACTGCTTGAGTGAATATACACATTGAAACTTATGATCCTCTATCTAGTATAGAAAAGAGTGACCTGATGTAGCTAATACCAGAGATAAGTTGGACTGAGATTTATTGATATAAAAGCATGACTGTGTTGCTCATACATACCACGTGAAATCAATTGGTAAGCCAGTCCCTTCCACCAATTTGCAGATAATTCTTTCCCAAGACCATGAAATGGAAGCTTGTCAAACTGAGCATCTACAATTTTCTTGGACTGTCATTTCAGAAGGGGTTAGTACAAGGAGCTTGGTGTTTTAGGCAGTCAACTAAGGATGAACCAATAATTCAACAGAAAACTATTGAACTTTCAACAATATGCAATAAGGATTTATATTTGACAAAATGAACAATGTCGACACAAGTTCAGTAGCTGACCCTTAACAAAGGAGTAACGAGCTTCCTTACACACCTTAAAACAAAAAGTCCAACTCGTCTTAATCTAGCCTATACAGATATCAACTGGAAACATTTACACTAAAACGAAAATTACATTTTTTGTGAGTTTGTATTATTTGAAATTAGAAGCTTCAAAAACATGTAAGTACATCTCCACATAAAGATAATGATATTGCATCCAATTTTTGTCCGGCCTACTTTCCAATTTAACCGTGTCAATTCTAAAATAGATGGACCCCTTTTGGTTAACTACTTTGTTTGGCAGGTGGGGAAGAGCAGAGTGAGGAAACACTGCAGTTCAAGGGTGCAAGCTATAATCTCTACCAGGGGGGATCTACATTAATTCTCCTGTTTGCAAGAATTCAAATCAATGTTGTTAATACTTGATTATATTATATGTCACTGACTAGGCATCATTTTTTTTTTAATTGAAAAATCATTATTCTGCGTCTTCCAAATGTTTTTTTTCAATCTTCACTTCACAAACGCCAATACAATTACAAACTTTTCTGACATCATAACCAACTATAAGGTTCATAAATGTTTTCCACTCAAAAATAGGCCTTACAAGTGAGAAGACATAGTATTCAAGAATTCATCTCCTAGTTAAACAATAATTCAAACATATTCTCAATTTAAAGATTTCAATGAGAGCTTACTCGAGATCCATGAAGAATTCCTATGGGTAGATTCAAGCCCCAACGGCCTCCACATGACTGAATACAAGCCATAAGAAGAAATGCTTCTCTTGACAAGTCCTTTTCCTTCATTGAGCTGGTGCAAATATCACAGTTTCCTGGAAACCATATTGAGATTCGTTTCACTCTTTAAGTAATTGTCCGTACCTCATACCCAAGTGTTGAAACCCAGAATGCTTTCAACCAGTATATTCAAAAAGTCCATACCATTACCCACCAGAACATTTCAAAACACATATCTATTGTATCATTCAGTTCTTGTTCTTCTTTAAAGTATGTCGGGAATTTTTCAATGTTGTAGACACAAACACTAATTTCATGCAACAATGCTCTTACCCTCAAAAATGTGAATTCAGACAAGTCAAATCTGTTTCCTAGATGCTTTGCAGTCTAAGTTGATACATACATTGAACTCTTTTATAAGATCCCAATTACATAAATAAGACATCCTTTTTTTTCTAAGGTTATAAATTTTATTAATGTTAAGCAGAAACATGCTCATATATAACAAGTATATCAAAAAGAAGAAAACCTATGAAAAGGGATGGTTTTCTATAAACAGAAAAAAATGACACCCAATCTTCTATACATAGTCTTGTGGCTGCACCAAAAAGAAATAAGGAATAAGATACTACTTCCTACCAACTTGCACAAAACTGTCCGATACTCCTTGATTTTTCTCAAATCAACCACTTCATTAGCCACCAAAACTGCATCAAGTATATATTTGCCTCCAAGAAAACATTCTACGAAGTAGATATGGTGAATCCAAGACCCTTTATAGTCTATTGGAAAGCACCTTAGGAGTAATCTTATATATGATTCCCACTAGACTAATAAAATTCTAGTCTTTGATGCTCGATATTTTTTCTCTATTTAAAATGATGATAATGAATCAATCAAAGTGAATCAATCCAAGCTTGGAGCTTTGTCACATGCACAACTATACGCCAACCCTCACCTCCTCTTCCTCAGTTACCCTCTCCAACCAATCTCTTTTTTCCTCCACTATTTTGTTTAAACCCTATAGCCCCCACCCCCCAAAAAAAAAAAAATTAGGCCTCTAAACTGCTTCTACTTTAAATAATAAACAGCTATAAACAGTGTTATGAATGGCGAGCGCCATTCGCCAAAGGCGATATGGCGAGCGCCATTCGCCAAAGGCGATATGGCGAGGCGAGGCGAGCCATTTTACACTGAGGCACGGCGACATCAAAAAGGCGATCTAAGGCGACGTAAATGGCGACGCCATTTTGGATTTTTAATTTTTAAAAAGATTTGACTTAATAATATTAGTCAAAATTAGGGTTTTTTTTTCTATTTTCAAACTTTCAGTCGCGTTCTCCTTGCAATCTCTTCTCCACCTTCAGTCGATCGAGTTGTTGCTCCTCTTCCCCTCGCGTCTCTTCTCCTCCTTCATCGCACAGTTGCTGCTCCTCTTCCCCTCGACCTCGCGTCTCTTCTCCTCCTTCATCGCACAGTTGCTGCCAGGTGACCTCTTTTTTTTCTTCTTCTTTTCAGTTCTTCTTCTTCTTGAGTTCTCTTCTTCAGTTCTTGTTCAGATTTCTTCTTTTCTTCTTTTTTCGTTTCGTTTCTGTTGCTTCTTTCTTTTTGAGATACAACTGCCTTCACTGCTCTGTTTTTTTCCTTTTTTTTTATTGTTCACAGTTCACTGCTACTGCCTATAATTTTTTTTAAATAAAATTCTTCTATAATTATTTATTCATTTGTCCATAAACAGTGAATTGACTGAATTCAATGGCGGATGCTAGCAAAAAGAGGGACATTGGATGGAATTATGGTACTCAAGGAGCAACGAAAGATTCGGTTAATTGTAACTTTTGTGGGAGTACTTTTAATGGTGGAATAGCTCGACACAAACAACATTTAGTGGGTGGTTTCAAGAATGTTAAACAATGTACAGCTTATCCGTCGGCGATTAGAGAAGAAGTAAGGGCTTATATGCAAAATAAAATCGCTAATAATCCCAAATTTCAAGTGAGGCAGTCGGAAGAGTATATTGATATTGATGATGTTGATGATATGGATGAATATGCGGAAATGATGCCTCCTTCCAAAACTCCAAGGATATCTTCTAGTGGAGGTGCATCATCTACCGCACGGAATGTGACGAAAGGCCATATGAATCTCTATTTTTCGCAGAAATCAACACAAAAAGGAGGATTTGAAAAAGGAGGAGGAATTGATGAAACAAAAAAAATTCTAAGAGAGCGTGCGGTAAGTGCTTTCGCAATATGGATGTATGATGCGGGGCTCTCTTTTAATTGTGTCAATCACAAATCATTTGATAAATTTATTGAGACAGTAGGACGACATGGCCCCGGAATGAAGCCTCCTACATTCCATGAAGTTAGAGTTACTCACCTAAAAAAAGAGGTGGAGAAAGTGAAAAAAATTGTTGATGAGCATAAAGTGCAATGGACAAAGTTTGGATGTTCCATTATGATGGACAAATGGACGGCACGAAATGGTAAAATGATCATCAATATTTTGGTGAATTCTCCAATCGGTAGTGTATTTCTTGGTTCTATTGATGCTAGCAATGAATCTACCGATTCCACCAAAATGTACAAGTTGTTTGAAAGCACTATTGAAAGAATTGGACCGGAAAATGTTGTACAAATTGTCACTGATAATGCTAATGAGAATGTTAAAGCGGGAAGCATGATGATGGGTTCGTACCCACACATTTATTGGAGTCCATGTGCCGCTCATTGCATCAACTTGATGTTTGGTGACATATTCAAGGTTAAGCCATATGCTTTCGGTAATATCACTCTCCTATCCTCTAACTTTCTTTATAGTCAATATTTAATACTTATTAGCTATTAATTACTATAATCTTACTTTAACAGTTTTTAAGGTCATCAGAATCCATTCTTACATTAGTCAAAGGCCATTGTTGTTAAACTTGATGAGAAAATTCACCAAGGAAAGAAATTTGGTGAAACCGGCCAAGACAAGATTTGCAACGGCCTTCTTAACTTTGAGAGCTATGTACATACAAAGAAAAAACTTGAGAACTTTAGTCCTCTCAACCGAATGGACTTCAAGTAAATTTGCAAAGGAAACTTTGGGGAAAGAAGTTGCCAATCTTATTATTTCTGCCCACTTTTGGGATGATGTTGTTCGAGCACTTACAGTTTGTGGCCCTTTGACAAAAGTGCTTCGTTTGGTGGATGGGGAGAAAAAACCACCAATGGGCTATATTTATGAAGCAATGGATAGAGCCAAAGAAACTATTGAACGGGGTTTTCGTGGAATTAAGAAGCAATATGAGAAAGTGTTTGAAATTATTGATGCAAGGTGGTCAGACCAACTCCATCGGCCTTTGCATGCTGCAGGCCATGTTTTGAACCCAGGATTGTATTATAAAGCTCAAGAAGAGGGAACTTTACTACAGAGTCTATGGACTGAGTATTATGCATGTGTTGAGAAGATGATCCTTGATACAACAATACAAGATTTACTAGTCGATGAGCTTCATAGGTACAAAATGGCGGATGGACTATTTGGTTGTGGTCCGGCTAAAAGAGCTAGAGACACAAGGTCACCGGGTAAGTGAGTTGATTTAGCTCTTATTTAAATTATTTGACTTATTTATACTCATTAACCTTTAAATTTATTTTATTATAGTTGAATGGTGGTCACTATTTGGTAGTGAAACACCAAACTTGCAAAAGTTTGCCATGAAAGTATTAAGCCTAACTTGTAGCTCATCCGGATGTGAGCGAAATTGGAGTGTGTTTGAACACGTAAGAAAAAAAATTATATCCTAATTTCCATATTATATTATTATCAATATCTATTAGTTAATATCTATAACCTATGCGCAAATTCATTCCAAAAAGAGGAATAGGCTTGCACTATCGCGTCTCAATGATCTAGTGTACATTAAGTACAATAGAACATTGAAACGTCGTTATGATGCTCGTGATCTCATTGATCCAATTCGCTTGGATAACATTGATGATTCAAATGAATGGTTAGTTGGATGCCCCAAAGATCAAGAAGATGAACTAGTACATGAGGATGATGATCTTACTTGGGGTAGTGTTGCTACGACAATTGGAGCTGATGAGAGTATCTATCATCTTAGGGGACTTTCTTCAAGATCAAGAGCACTTGACAAGGGCAAAGGAGTAGAAACTACATCTACAAGTTCAACTTCAAGTAGGACTCGGACACTAATTGATGAACACTACGAGGAGGAAGAAGATGAGGATCAATATAATGATGTAGAGGATGTTGATCTTCAAGAGTTGGATAGTATTGAAGAAGAATAGACTTTTAGAGTTCTAGTATTGTCTTTTGAATTATTGGGTCTTTAAAGTTCTAGACTTTTAGTATCTACTTTTAGTTTTTGAATT
>JAJOOO010079959.1:0-20837 GCA_029582685.1 Solanum piurae
AATAGACTTTTAGAGTTCTAGTATTATCTTTTGAATTATTGGGTCTTTAAAGTTCTAGACTTTTAGTATCTACTTTTAGTTTTTGAATTGAAATATTTGCTAATATATGTTATTGACTTATTGCTATTGAGATTTTGGATATTTATATATGCAATTAAATATTTTTTATTTTTGGTATTAATTGGCGCCTCGATTCAAAAAGGCGAGCGCCTCGCCGCGTGGCGAGCGCCTCGCCGCGTGGCGAGGCAGGCCCTTGTCGCCTTTTGTCGCCTCTCGCCGTCCAAAACACTGCGTACCACCCAAGGATAAGTATTGACTTCTCCAGTTCACTAACTTCTTTTCACATTTTTCCACCACAGAGTTCCAGATGCTCAGATTTACTCTTAGCTCCCAAAGGCATGCCAAGATAGGAATAAGAACATTTACCTATTATTACAATTTGTTGCAAGGAAATTCAATGGAGAATTTCCCATAGCTAAATGAGTACTAATATTACTCTTACTAGGCAGGGTTTTGTTCGTCATTTTAGGTTGTTCACTTGGAACACAAAATTTGAACTCCATCTAACTTTTTGGCATGAAACTGGCAATGATATTCACCTGAGAGAATGGACATACCTCATTGTAGATGTCTGTTGTAAACCTAAAACAATTAACTTGGCTTCTTCCTTCTTTTACCAGCTTAAACCTTTAGATAAAATGGCAGATACAACTCTATATGATATCAAAGTGACAAAGGTCCTACATTCGAGTCTCACCACCATCCGTCAACAAAATATCCCTACGTTCTTGGCTTAAAATAAAAAATTATGTTTGCACATGAGAAACTATATGCTAAGCCTAATATAGGCCAATTGAATATCTTAATATATTAAGCTTTTATATGAGTTGGTAGACACAACTCAACAATGTAAAAGAAGATAAAGTTGAAATTTAGAATAATTACAAAATTAACAAGGGTACTTTATGGAAGAATTAACAGCTAGTAAACCATATCAGTCCTTTTTTTTTCTTTTGACACCCGAGAAATCCCCTGGGAATAGCTTCTTCTTTTTTTGAAACTGGTAAGGTTGAATTCTTCAGCATTAAGGGTATGATGGCTACCTCCAAAAAGGGATAATTACAGATTTCCTATCAAATCTATAATCTGGTCTATATCATCTATACAAAGCTGTTTACACCAAAAAAGTAGAGATACTATACAATTCCATTTAACTTTGTGGATGGAATTGGATCTATCTTCAAAACATCTTCCATTTCTTTCTTTCCAGACTGACCACCATACACATGATGGTATTAGCTTCCACCATCTCTTTTGACTCTTACTGCCTCCCCTCCAAATCCAGCAGCTCAACAGATCTGATGTATGTTCTGGCATTGTCCAGTTCATGCTTGTGATGTTGAGAAACAAGTTCCAAATTTGAGCAGTAAACTTACAATGCAGGAAGAGATGGTTATTTGTTTCCCCTGTCAAGTTGCACAAAAAATACCTAGGAACCAGTTGTCTGCCTTTCTTTTGTAGAACTTCTTCTGTTAAACATGCTCTCTTTATCACTAACCAGGTGAAACATTTTACTTTTGTAGGAATGTCACTATTCCAAAAGTAGTTCCAATTATATTTTGGGGGCCCTGTCATCCCCATTAGTCCTCTTTTGTAGGCATTGTTGACTGAGAAGACTCCATCCTTGCTATGTTTCCACAGGATCTTGTCTGTTGCTATTGTAGTTATAATCATTCCAGCTAGTTTTTCCAGTAGCGCTGCCACCTCTACACCTCCCAGTCATTAAGTAGTCTTCTTAAAGATATGTCCCATCTCTGTTCTGTCTAACAATCACTCACTCTAGCATCAGGGTTCTCACAGATTAGAAACAAATCTAGAAAAAGCCAACATCAGTTGACCCACAAGTTCGAAACTCGAGGAAGTATGGCTCCCCTTCTACCCTGTTCCCACTTAAATATTAGGCTCTATATGGAATGCGCTCTATCCACACATCCAATATTGTGTCCTTACCACTGAATCAAACCCCAGGTCTTCATATCAGCCTACCTTCTCCTTCTCCACATCAAAAACAGACATAACTATTATAGAAGATGAGTTGGGTAACTCAACAATAGCTATACGAGGCCATTTTCCTGATGAATGATTTACATCAAGATGATGCTTTTCTGTTGCTGCAATATCTAAATTTGTTAAAAATCATGAGAACTTACTTACCCGTCAAGTTCCACCAGAAGTTGATTGATGAAGGCTTCATGATCCTGCTTTTTAGTGTGGATAAACTTCCCTCTGACTCCAGCAAAGAGGTCAAAATCCTCCACAAATATGATTACAGGAGCCTGAACAGGATAATGAAGTAAGCAGATATCACTACAAAAAAACAGCTCAGAAAAATGCACCAGATGTGTTCCTTGACATGATACACTATATTATTCCTTCATTATTGTTGACTTCTCCTCAAATTATTTGTGAAAGACTCGGTCAGTCGAGAAAAGATCATAACATTAAGGGGGTGTTTGGATTGACTTTTTTTAAGTGGCTTATAAGCTAAAAGCCATAAGTTGGGAACACCCAAATTTAAGCTTTTGGCCTTTTTTTGTACTTTTTCAGCCTAAAAAATGTTTTTGTGTTTCCCAAACACTTCCAAAATTAAAAATGGGCTTTAAAGCCAAAAACTACTTAAATAAGCCAATCCAAACACCCACTAAGTCACAAAAAAGATTTACAGGTATGCTTTTGCAAAATTTCTTATTAGCAGTCTTGCATAAAGTTAATTATGAGCTGCATTCCAAGATAAACATGTTTTACTTGTTTCCTTTTCACAAAAACATGCATGCAAACAAACCTATAAACTTTTATGAGTGCATGCAAAGGGAAATATGTCTTTATCCATTATCCATGCTATATCAGCAGCCAATTCCAACAAGACCCTTTACTTATTCCTTTATGTACTTTAGATCTCAGAATAACGACAAGAAGAAGATGCAGATTACACCATAACCAGGTATTGGAAATTGTAAGGAGGCAATACAATACACAAAGAAACCAGACTGACCAGATCACGTGCTGTTTGAAACAGCTCTCTAACATTTGATGCACTTTGGCCAACCCACAAACCAGCCTCTAACTGCTGGGCTTTAACTTCAACAAGTGGCACCTTAGCTTCTGCTGCAATTGCCAGAGCTAGGGTTGTCTTTCCAGTTCCTCTCTCCCCCACAATAAGAACTCCCTGTCATATCACACATGAAATAGAGTTTAGTGCCAGGGGCGGCTCAACGTAATTGGGGGCCTAAAGCGAAATTTCAATTTGAGGCCTAAAATATAAACAAACTTTGTATACATATTTATTCAAAATTTATTTTTCTTACACTATTTAGATGAAAATTATTAGTATTTAATATTGTTTTTTCAGTTATTGATTTTAGGTAAGATTTTATCAACTCAACATTGAAAACATCCTTGCCGTGAGACAATTATTATATGAATTGTTAACATAATTTTATAAGTAATAAGTTGACAAATATTAAATAAAGATAAGAGCTAGAACCACAGAATCTTATTCAAGAAGTTGATGACTTGGTATACACCATTTTAATATGCTTGTTGTAATGTTTGAAACTAAAATTTAAAAAGAAATAAAAAAGAATTTGTAATTCACTTTGTTCAACACTTTTCACTATTAATTCTTATTTTTAACAAAGTATAAAAGATGTTAAAGTGAGTAAAATAATATTTTTTTTTATCATAATTAATCAATTTTTTCTAAAAAAATTTAACACATAATTTATTCTTAATAATAATTTGGGGCCCCCAAAAGGCATAAGCCTTATTTTACCAAGGCAAGAGCCGGCCCTGTTTAGTGCAAGCATAAGCTCTAACATATTTTGTGGATATGCACATATACTTGCCCATGCACACACAAACAATGCTGCTGGGTTTTTTTTGGTGTGACGGTGGTAACCGTTTACAAGAACCATTGTTAATCATACAGTAGATTGGCCATATATTACAAAGAATGCTCATTATGGTACCAACAATTTTTTATTACTAATTTCATGGAAGGTTATTAACATAGGACATGACTGTGCATGGCTGCATGTATTGCATTATGACTATATGTTGTTAGCCAAGCCCAAGTTAGTGTGTGTTATACTCCTTTCACCATTAAGCAGATGCTGAATCTAGTTGCACCAGTATCAGAAATAAAGCTTACCTAATGATAAAACTAACACAATACACGAGAACTTAAAAGGATCAATTGGAGTCTAAAGGTGATATATCGGAGATCTAGATCAATTTACATCTGACTTGATGTCAAGCTAGCACAACAACTTAGACTCTGCACATAGAAAAGCCATTGAACTTTACTGAATACACAAATTGACTACAACATACAGCAAGAACCCTTCTTGTAGGACCAGAGAGATTATGATTATTGTTGAGGGGACATAACCTTCATTTTAAACATCAGAATGCATTACACCAGAAATAGTTTCTCCTCAACAATTAAAATTAAAAAATGCTCCCAGGCACGGTAACCAAGGACCTTCTCTCTCCTACTTCCTAGGATAGCAGAAGGCTCACACCGGTGCCAACCACCATCAACAGACCTTTCTTTCTCAGCTAATCAATACTCACCCACTGTGAGAATTGCTTCAACCTTTTTCCTTTTTTCGTTCGCTCCACAGATCAGGTATTTACTATGGTAGACAACAGAATCTATTTTAATGCAGGCCTCAAGTCCTTCGACATCACAAGATGGAGTTCCGGCAACACAACCTGGTTTGACTGGGTAGAGAGAAGTAGAAAAAGAATGCAAAGGATAACGCTGAGCAGAAAGATAATGGAATGGATTTGTTACATCCTCAAGGAAGCCTCCAACGACAATAAGAATCTGGTAAGAAGATGGAGGACAAAAGAACAAATTTCAGAATTTTACGGCACCAAAAAGTACAACGTACATGGAAGGTACATGAGTTTTTTGGCCCTCATAGGAGAAACCAGAGAAGTTATTATTGTTCCTGAACTTGCCATTAATGCGGGATGGAGAGACATAGCATTCAAGATTGAAGGCTTCATTAACACCACTCCGCAATGTATAGTCAAACAGCATTCAAAGCCAACTATTCTGTATGCCAGGGTAGTTGAGAGAAGTAAATGGCAACAACAAAGTCACAAAGAAGCCAGTGCTAGCATAGAGGGCCCACTAGGGAGAAGTATTACGGGATTATTCGGAGGATCTGAGAGACCCACTCTAACTGATGTAAGAAAATGGGCCTCCTCGATCTGGAAGAAAGCATTTGGAGTTAACATCTATGAGATGGCAGGGCACATCTTCCTTTTTGAATTCCCAAACAAGCACATGGCAGAACAAATTCTGCAAGGAGAATGGAATTGGAAAAACATGAAGGTGAAACTAGAATGGTGGAACCCACTAGTTGATTGCGTACCATCACAGCAAAGACAAGAAAAGATCTGGATCAGAGCAATAGGAATACCCCTGCACTTGTGGTCCAAAGAAATTTTTAAAGAAATAGGTGATAAATGTGGAGGATGGTACAGAACGGAGGAGGAAACAGAACTGAGAAACCATCTCAGATGGGCCCGTATTGAGGTTAAGAATGAAGGGCAGAAAATACCCAGAGAAGTCGCCATAACCAATCAAGGATACACCTTCAGGATTCCGATCTGGATTGCGGAAGTTACGACCTTTGAGAAGGCATCAGGAAAAAACATGGAAAATCAGATTTCCATGGCGGAGACGGCGAAAACTGGGGAATCTCTAGATGAGGGATTTGCATGGAGGTCTGTTGCATGTCCAATGAAGAGGACGGGTAATACCCAGAGGTTAAAAGCATCTTTTGAAGTCATCAAGCAAGTAGCCAGCTTGACAGCTGTTGATTGGATGGCACACGTGGGGAGTGGAAATAAGTCAAATTTAAATCCATGTGAGGTCTCCAAGGCAGGAGATGAATATTTTGAGTCATGGGCCAGCCCAAAACCAAAAACCACTCCAACAAAAATTAAATACCTCACAGGCCCAACCCAATCTAGAACAACAAATTGAGGAACTCTGGGAGGAGACCACGACAATCAGAACATCTTCTCCAGAGAATTTCAACGCAACAGAATCTTGAATCCACTGCCACAACTTCAAATGCAGGATACGTAGGGGAAAATTCAAAGAAGAAAGAGACGAGTCTAAAAGAGACAGAGGGGACTGTAATTGTGAGGGAGATAAGGGGGCTGAGAATTGCAAGGAACAATCCATTGTGATGGGCAACTCAAGTCTGGAAGTCAGAAATTTGGAAGTGGTCGAGGTGTTACCCTTAGCTACAGAAGTAGCTAAACAGGTCGTTGACAAGGAAAAGTCCACAGCAGTCTGGATTCGAAAAAATTTAATCAAGCTCGGCAAAATGTTTGGAGCTGACTTTAAAGGCCATGAAGAGGAAGCCTTGGAACCTCTTATGCAAATTGATGTGTGCAGGCAGAATAGAAGGATGGAGCCATCATCAGAAATCAGAAGAACTAGATTCAAAGGCACCAATGAATTGAAGAATTTAATTACTTTTGATGTTAAGTTCAAAGCTAGTGAGGCCAGGAGCGCGGGGAAAGAAGGTGCACAGCCTGTACCATGAAGTTCAACCTAGTGTCTTGGAATGTTAGGGGACTTAATGACGGGGGAAAAGAGAGTGGTGAAGAGTTGTATAGAACTTTGGAAGGCTGACATAGTGTGCCTTCAAGAAACTAAACTACAAGGAGATATTCAAGAGATAGTGAAGCAAATATGGGGAGGGAGATGGGTTAGATATGCTTGCCTAGAAGCAAGTGGTACCAGGGGAGGGATTATCATGTTATGGGATAGTAGAGTTTGGAAGGGAGAGGTGCAACAAATAGGTGTACATACGCTAACTTGCAATTTTGAAGGCCTACTCCAAAACTTTAGTTGTCACATTACAGGGGTGTATGCACCAAATTGCAACGTGGAAAGAAGAGAGGTTTGGGATGAATTAGGTGTGGTCAGAGGTTTAATGGAGCCCTTGGGTAGTATGTGGGGACTTCAATGTATGCAGGTTCCCCACAGAGAAGAGAAACTACCAAAGGAGATCTACTGCTATGGTGGAATTCTCAGATTTCATAGAAGACCTGGAGTTTATTGACTTGCCACTTGAAAGAGGAACACATACTTGGTTCAGGGGAGATACAAACAATGTTGCATCAAGGATAGATAGAATCCTATTTAGTAAAATGAAGCAGGTTGCTCTACAAAGACTGACATCAGACCATGTGCCTATAGCTTTACACTGTGGACCATGGAATCTGAACAAATCTTATTTCAAGTTTGAAAATTGGTGGCTGAACACAGAGGGATTTATAGATAAAATCAGGTCTTGGTGGAATTCTTTTGCATATACAGGAAATCAGACTACGTTTTAGCATGCAAATTGAAAGCACTGAAGGTAAGCTCAAGGAGTCGAGTAAGGAAAAAAAAAGGAAATTTGGTTTTTGCAAAGATCCATCTTGTTAAACAAGATGGCAACTCTAGACTCTATTATTGATAATAGAGCACTAACAGAGGAAGAGGTTGCATTAAAGGCAACTACTTTCCTGGAGTATGAAGAACTACTCAAGAACGAAGAGACTGCATGGAGGCAAAGATCTAGAATTTTGTGGCTAAAAGAAGGTGACAACAACACTAAGTTCTTTCACAATTCAGCCAATGCACATAAAAGGAGTAACTGTATTGACCAACTGGAAGTACAAGGTGAGACAGTGAAGGAGCCAGACAAAGTGAAAAAGGAGATCATA
This sequence comes from Solanum piurae, assembly GCA_029582685.1. Classification (NCBI taxonomy): domain Eukaryota; kingdom Viridiplantae; phylum Streptophyta; class Magnoliopsida; order Solanales; family Solanaceae; genus Solanum; species Solanum piurae. The sequence goes on from JAJOOO010079959.1 coordinate 7,807, forward strand.
CAGTTCTATAAGAAGCTGTACACAGAAACAGAGAGATGGAGACCAGCAGGAAACATGATAAATTGTCCTACAATCTCAGAAGCAGAAAAAGTACAATTACAAGCCAAATTTGAGGAAGAGGAAGTGCTCAGCTGCCTGAAAAAGTGTGCTATAGATAAGGCCCCTGGACCTGATGGATACACCATAGGCTTCTTCATCAAATGCTGGGAAGTTCTAAAACATGACATTATGAATGCCTTCCACAACTTCTATGAACATGAGATATTTGTAAAGAGCTTCAATGCAACATATATTGCACTGATTCCCAAAAAGAAAGGGGCAAAGGAGTTAAAAGATTTTAGAACAATTAGCTTGATAGTCAGTTTGTACAAGCTTTTGTCTAAAGTGCTGACTGAAAGGATCAAAAGGGTGATGGATAAATTGGTAGACGCCCAGCAAATGGCTTTCATTCAAGGCAGACAAATTATGGATGCAGTATTGATAGCTAATGAAGCAGTAGACTCAAGAATATCACAAAAGATGCCTGGAATCCTATGCAAATTAGATATAGAAAAAGCTTATGACCATGTGAATTGGGGATTTCTAATCAACACACTCGGGAGAATGGGATTTGGGGAGAAGTGGATCAGATTCTGCATCTCAACTGTAAAATTCTCAGTAGTGATAAATGGATCACCAGAAGGTTTTTTTGCAGCTCAAAGGGGAATAAGACAAGGGAACCCTCTGTCCCCTTTTCTGTTCATCCTAGCCATGGAGGGTCTCAATAATATGATTAAGACAGCAAAGGTCAATGGCTGGTTATCTGGTTTTGAAGTGGCTAAAAACAACGGAGAAAGTCTAGAGGTGACACATCTACAATACGCAGATGATACATTGATTTTCTGTGGTGCAGAAGAGGAACAATTAAGATACTTGAGAGTGATCCTAGTACTCTTTGAAGGCATCTCAGGTTTGCACATTAATTGGGAGAAGAGTCACATTTATCCCATATACAATGTCCTAAACACTAACCTCTTGGCCTCAATTCTGGGAGGAGAAGTCGGAGCCCTACCCTCTATATATCTAGGGATGCCATTGGGGGCCCAATCAAGGTCCAAGGGAATTTGGGACAATGTCCTAGAAAGATGTGAGAGGAAATTATCAAGATGGAAAGCCCAATACTTGTCTAGGAGGGGTAGACTCACTTTGATTAATGTTGTGTTAGATGCTCTCCCAACCTACATGCTTACCCTCTTCCCCATCCCAGCAGGGGTAGTACAGAGGCTAGGCCAGATTAGGAGAACCTTTTTTTGGCAAGGAAATAATACCAAGAAAGGTTATCACTTAGTCAAGTGGAAAGAACTAATCTCAAGCAAGAAACAGGGGGGCCTTGGTATCAAAAATCTGAAGAACCAAAGTAAAGCTTTGAAAATGTGGTTATGGAGATATGCCCATGAGACACTCTCTCTATGGAAAAAGGTGATTACAGCAAAGTATGGAGAATTGGATGGGTGGATAACTAAAGAAGCAAACAATCCTTATGGTGTCACTGTTTGGAGATCTATCAGAAACTGGTGGACTATATTACGTAACTACACTACCATTAGTGTAGGTGATGGTAATAAAACCATCTTCTGGAAAGATAGGTGGTTAGGTAATTGGAGTCTTGCAGAGAAGTTCCCTGATCTGTTTGACTTAGTTATCCATCAGGACAGAAAAATAGCTGACATGTGGGCGTTCCAAGGCTGCGAATTAAATTTTAGAAAAAACTTGAATGATTGGGAAATTCCTAGACTGATTGAGTTCTTCAAAATTCTTGAAGCTTTTCAAGGTCTGAAGAATGGGGTGGACAGACTATGGTGGAATGGGCACAACAAAGGGGCATACAAAGTAAGTTCAGTGTACAAACTTCTGAACTCGGCAGTGGCACAGAACTCCATATGGCCATGGCAACAAATCTGGAGAACCAAAGCACCTTTGAAGGTGGCATGTTTCTCATGGTTGCTAGCAAAAGAAGCTGTCTTGACACATGAAAACCTAAGAAAGAGGAACATTATCTTAGTCACGCACTGTTGTTTATGTGGTGAGGCAGCTGAGACAGTGGGACATTTGTTTTTGCATTGTAGAATCACTGACCAACTATGGTAGATTTTCATTAATCTCAGAGGCAGACAATGGACAATGCCTAGCAAGATTGTTGACACTCTATCTAGTTGGGAAGAAGCTGGGAAGGGAGCAAAAAACAGGAGCTACTGGAGAACCATACCATCTTGTATATGGTGGACCATCTGGAAGGAGAGAAATGCTAGGTGTTTCGAAGACAGGAGTAGAACAGTACAGAAAATCAAAACAGATTGTATTTTGCTTTTGTGTTTTTTGGTGTACAAAGAACTCTCCTATAGATGCAGAAAATATCCTAGATGTGTTAGAATCATGCTAGGATTGGGAGTTCTTTGATATATTGCTATACTTTGACTTGCTGTAAAGGGGTTTAGCACTACCTAAGTGCTGAGTTATAATACAAATGTTACTTATTCAAAAAAAAAAATAGTTTCTCCTTAACATCATTCTTTCTAACAGGTTTATCGTTTATTTGACTTAGCTCTGCATAAGATATTTAAACAACCATATGACTGAGTTCTTCATAGGAAAGTGAAGGCCCTTAATAGATTAGTCTATGCATGTATAACTATTAAGTAGAAAGTACATACTGGAAGTGCCTTTTCATAGTCACAAATTTCTACACATAAATGCACTAGTAAGGAAGCAAATCTCTTGGAAAAAAGCAAATTCACCACCATCTTAAACTAAGAAATTCTCAAACAGCACTTGCAGTAACATACCCGAGGGGCACGAGCTCCCATTTCTTGAAAAGCGCGAGGGTTTTGCAGAAATGCCACGACCTCATTAATCTCTTCCTTCATAGATTCAATGCTTGCAAAGTCCTTCAAACTTATAGGTGGATTCTTCACCCTCTGGGAAACAGAAAAAGAAGATTGATCACCAAAAGCAAATATACCAAGGCACTGTCATGGTTAAACAACAAAAGTGCAAACCTTCATCTGATCAAAAGCAGTACTGATTGGATCAACACCCGCCTTCTTCTTTTGCTTTATTCTCCTTGTCCTAAATCTAAAATATGCTTTCTGCAGCAAATTGTAACAATTATTATGCATAAACTTGACTTACTTGAAATTATTGCAAGAAGTAACAATGTTGCAAGTTGTTATCTAGCAATGACTCATGCAAAATTCAAAAACATATAACTTGACCACATACAATCCTTCAAGGAAATTGTACAAAAATTGTCCTGAATTGTAAAACCTTTTGCAGAAAAGCAAAGATATGAGCTCGACTAGACTACCATTGATCAAGATGTTCCTGATATACGGGTAAGTTGTACCCCATTCTGTCTTTTATGGATTCTAAAACTGTGCACGTTTTCAATTTTAAAAGCATCTTTTTGAGATTCCAAAAAAATACTTTACAGTAATGAGATAAAAGAGATGGTGATGCAGCACAAGTTCCTCATAGAATGCCCTGGAAAACCAGAACTGACACCCAATTTGGAAGGACAATAAACAATGCAAAAAGGACACACTACACCTCGGTCCGAAACAAGTTGGGTTGGCTATATGAATCTTCACTGACTACATTACTCCATTTAAACTATCGCATACCAATATGATGCAAATATAAATTAGAAGTACTAGATTGTATATTTTCTCAACGTGTAAATCTCTGAAAAGTTAACCACTCCTAGAAAGCATAAAAACCTACTGCAAAAGTTCTAATGTCTAAAGCATATTCTCAAGTAATATGTATTGCCTATACATATCGTTTTCTTCCATTGTGCTCTTATGATGAATCCTCACACTACAGAAAGGACGCGTGGTAGAAATATCTGGAGTACATATTTTTCAGCAATCTCAGATGAGCTAATGAAGTACATCAGCAGTGGAGGAAATATGACATGAAATATAGAAACCAAAAATTTCAGAAGGTACCAGATAACAATAATTTTCAGTAGTAGACAGATCCTGAGGATGAAGAATAATATCAATGTAAACGGATCAAAAGGAAGAAGAATAATATAAATGTCAACCATAGGACTAAGGGTGGCCTGGTAGCTTAAGCCTTAAGGCTACATTATATTAGCCTCCACATGCAGATAAGATATGTCACACTAGCCTCCACATTTACCATTAGTTGGTTTGACTGGAAACTAAATATTCTGTTTATATCAACATCGATACAAACCTCCTCCCCCCCTCCAGGAGAAAACCCAATTACTATCGCTAATATGCCCCTAAATTACCTCCCCCTTTTTCCATTGCTTTTCACACACCTCATCTTTTCGATTTTGATTTATCTTATTTGAACCAACTTTTTGTTTAGTGATTTAGATATTTATTTTCTTCATACTTCAACGATTTCTGATAGCTTTGGGAAACGAATCTCCAGCTCCACTCTTCAATCATACTTGCATATAGTTTGACAACTAATTTTTCTTAAGAATATATATTCATGACTGCTTGGTTTAAATTCATCATTTTATCAGTTTCCTAGGACACTATTCCAAAAAGTCAATATTTAGAGCTAATAACTAAAGATTATTTCAACCATGCTTGTTTTCTTTAAAGTAGGGTTAATCTTATGAAAAATTAGAACAAACATAGTGCCGTTTACAAGATGTACAAAAGACATAAGTATTTTCTAAGCTAAGTAGGGAGCTAACGGAATCCAACATATTTTCTGTCATTTTCAACTTTTACTTTCATTAGAGTAACGAAACTAATTATCTTAATGAATTCTCTAAAGATCAATTTTAACAATCAAAAAAGATTTTGATAAGCCAATCAAAGGCCCTTAGAAAAGAAATTCTAGAGTATTTGCTACATAATTAAAAGTATCCTCATCGGAAACTCAATGTCACTTCTATTTCACCCTTGATCACGTGAACAAAACAAGTGTATGTAAACCTTTCATCAACATTCCTAATTGTCCCACCACATTGCATGCATCCTTATTACAATTCTTATATTTCAAAGATTCAACTATAATAGGCTCTTGTCCCATCATCGAAATAAAAGATTCCAAACTTGTTTACTATCTTTTATTGTTTTACTTATATATGTTAGCAACAACAACAAAAAGAAAGGAAAGGAGATACTTAAATGAGAGTGAAGAAGATGATATACTCCTGTTCAAAGGTGACAACAGAGATAACATCACACAAAAGATCCCCAGCACTCTAAATATCAGCACAATTTACTGGTACGAACTAGGTTTTTCTCCATCTGGGAGCCTGAAATTTTGAATTCACATTTTCTTTACAACCCTAGAGTCCGAGCCAGCTCCTGCACACCTCGACTAATTCCACGAGGTACCTGCTATCCCCACCAGCACAGGTACAGCACAGGTACCGGGTAACTCTGTCAACAAGGCTTGGACAAATAGGAAGAACTCACCTAGCGTTTTTGTCTCGGGTTCTCAACTCACTTCATTGACCACAAGGCCACACCCTTGGATGAATTATAAACACATTTTATAAATAAATTCAAGCTTCAACTACATCCAATTATGAAAGATCAAACAAAATCCCTTGATAAAAGCTTTGTAAACATGTATGTATGTATATATATCGTCTCCATTGGAGACCTCATGGTTCTCAACCCACTTCGTTAACAAGGCCATACCCTTGGATGAATTATAAACACATTTTATAAATAAAGTCAAGCTTCAACTACATCCAAGTAGCATCCAATGATGAAAGATTAAATAAAATCCCTTGATAAAAAGCTTTGTAAGCATGTGTGTATATATAAACAAATTAAAGACTGTCATAGTTATAAGTTTTTGCAAAGAACCACTTAAATAGAAGAGTTAGTAATAGAACAAAAAGCACCGTACGAAACAGCAGAGAAACGAAATGCTCTTTGTAGTAAAGAGATATTACCCCCTCCGTTTCATTTTATGTAACCCTAATTGACTGGGCACAAAGTTTAAGAAAGAAATGCAAACTTTTGAAACTTGTAGTAATAAATATGCCAAAATATGGCTATGGTACTTCCGAAACTTGTGGTCTTAAACATGCTATAATATGTGTGTGGCTATAAAAGCTTTTCATTAAGGGCAAAATGAAGAATTTAAAGTTAATATGTTTCTAGATTTAGAAAGTGGACATATTTTTAAACATACTACAAAAATATAGGGTCACATAAACTGGAAAGGGAGAGTAATAACTAAGACATCATAGCAAAGAAGCTATGACCCACTTCATTAGAGAATGCCCTGTGTTACAGCTAAACAGAAACATACAATTGTCCAGACACTAGATACATAGCTGAGTCGAGGAGGTAACTATACCACTCTCTGCAGCTTCCGTAGGTTGGGATTTCTCCTTAAAGGTCCATAACCAAGAAGTCGTGGAATTTTCCTCTTCATAAAGCGAATCACATGATACAATACATAGCCATATACTGCAGTTCTAATCAAAAACCAGAGATACCACTGAAAATCATCTTTTTTTCTTGATCTGAAACTCATTTCAGCCTCAGATTGCCACTTCAAGTACCACGTTGAAGCAACAGATTGATCGAAATACTCTGGCCACGCCATACCCAGCCGCATCCTCACCTACACCCACAACAGCAAGAGACTGCTCTGAAAACACAGTTAAAAACGAGGAAAATTAAACAATAAACCAGGGTCAAGTGCAGGCTATGATAAATACCCGATAAGGGATGACAAATTCCACAGTAGGGAAAACAATCATCATCATAATGTCATCATTTACGTTTCTGAATTTCTCCAAAATCCAGTCTCTTCCACGTGAAACAAGTTTTAGAGACCACAATCCATTTAGACATTGATGACAGAGTCTTGTAACCAAGAGAAACTGTTGACGGAAGTTCAGCTCTGAGAAAGGAATCCACATCAGCTGAACCGCAGTTGGGATACCTGAAGCAAGCATTCGCAGGTACAAGGCATCAAAACCTCCAAAATCTTCATAAATCATTTCATATTCCTGAAACAAAAATGATGAGGTTAAAAATCAATGCCACATTTAAATCAAAAAGAGAAATCACTGTGCAGATAGAGGATCATACCTTGATATCAACATAATATTCTTTATCATCTCCCTTCAACATAACATACATGGCAGCCCAGTCATGTCTGATTCTAGCACTCTCAAGAAGCTTCTTGGACACAGCATAAGGAACAGCCACAGGATCCATCTCCCACCTATTTCTTTCTTCATTATACCATGATTTTGCCACCACTCTATCCCGATCCAGGAGGATCCTTTCCTATAATAAGAATTTGGACGTCATCATAAAGCAGATGCCACCATTGATAGAGCATGGTGTCTTGCACAGAGAAAAGTAATGGCATCATTATAGGCAAATATAGTTTTCAAATAGAACCAACAGATTAGGGAACCAAAACTACAATATACCCAGTGTAATCCCATAGATGGAGTCTGAGGAGGGTAAGATGTACATAGTCCTTACCCCTACCCACGTGGGGTAGAGAGGTTGTTTCTGATAGACCTTCGGATCAAAAGAGAAGTTAATCGAAGCAGGGTTGCAAGAAGAAAAAATTTCAGCAAAATATCCATATAGAAAGCACATGAAGCAACAGATAATAAAACATATTGAAGAATAATAAACTACGTAATTTCTTAATACTAATAGGGAAGAGATGGGGCTAGCCCCTGCCTCCCCACCTAAAGTGCAACAATACTCAACTAACTACTAACCTTCTACCCTAATCCTCGACTTCCTTACTTTCCTACCTAGGGTTATGTCCTCAGTCCGCTGAATTTGTGCTATGTCCTGTCTAATCACCCCACCCACCTCCCTGATTTTTTTTCGGCCTACCTATACCTCCCCTAACTCCTGCTAGGACAACCTCTCACATCTCCTAACTAGAGCATCCACGCACCTCCTCTTCACAAGCCCGAATCATCTCAACCCCGCTTCCCTCATTTTGTCTGCCATGGAAGCCAATCCCACCTTGCCCCATATAACTTCGTTCCTACTCATATCTCTCCTGATATGCCCACACATCCATCTGAGCATCCTCATCTCTTCTACATTCATTTTCTGAACATAGACATTCTTGACTGGCCAACACTCTACCCCATACAGCAATGTGGGTCTAACCACCACTATGTAGAACTTCCCTTAAGCCTAGACGACACCTTCTTATCACACAGTACCCCGAAAGTGAACCTCAATTTCGCCCACCCCGCTCCCATATGATGTGTGACATCATCATCAATCTCCCCGTCTCCTTGGATAATAAACCCAAGATACTTGAAGCTCCCTCTCTTGGAAATGACTTGACATCGATCTTTACTTCCATCTCCGCCTCATGCATTATGCCACTGAATTTACTCTCCAGGTACTCTATTTTAGTCTTGCTTAACTTGAAACCTTTAGATTCTAGGGCATGTCTCCAAACTTTCAGCTTATCATTAATTTCACCACTCATCTCATCAATTGACATTATGTCAAGTTCCAGATGAAATCACTAAATAATTGATGACGTCAATTACAAGATGCAAAAACGCGAGGTTGATCTCAAGGCTCAAAAGTTGCCAAAAAACCCTGAAAATATATTTTCATTCTCCATTAAGTAAAGTCCAGAACTTTGCTTCCCTTTTTTTATTTTTTGACAAGTCACAAAATAGAGTACCTTTAATCAATACGACCAATCTGGTAATAGAATTTCTTGGGACAAAGATAGCAGGATCCAGCAACTTGTAATAGCGTGTAAAGTAATACCTAGACCACCTTTTAGCTCAATATTTCTATCAATTAACTACTACCTCTTTCCATACCATAACCAGGTCATTCAAAATGCTTGAAATGTAAAAGCAAGTAGTTTTCTAAATCGTACCTTCTCATCCTACCTAACAAGCACCTATTTATCCATGAGACCACAACCCCACAAACTATAATGTACAAACCCCTCACTCAATGCAGAGTCTTTAACTTCTAGATCACAAAATTGAAGACCAAGATATGAGACTAAATCAGTAACTAAGAAACACCAGCTAAATGGATACAAAGTAACTCTTTACTTTTTTTTCCTGAAAAGTGGTAATGTATACAAAGTAAATCTTACTACAGAGAAAAAGATAAGCTATCAATAGCGATGAGCAACAAGGGGAATTCCAAGATGATTAATTTACTGTTAAATGATCAAACTGCTGATATATAGTAATAGAAAGTAAAAGTAGAAGTGATGATTGCACAACCTAGCATAAGCAGAACCAACCATTTCAGCAAAAGTTACCTGTTTCTCGGCCATATATTTTTTACCATGCTCAACATTCTCCAGCAAATCCCTCTTGAGGTCTGCTTTAACATCCTCACGCCATTTCTTCCAACCATGATGCAAGTGGAGGTTAACGGCCTTTGGAACTACAACCTCCTTGTTTCCAAACATCCACTTCAATTCAATTTCAGGGAAACCCTTGACAACTTCATCCACTGGTGTGTTTACAACAAAACGTTTTTCATTGCCATATCTCTTCATTTTTTTCTTAATACGACTCTCGAGATTCCGTTGCATCTCTCTTGAGTCCTTAAGTGCTTGTTCTATTCGCTGACCGAACACCATAGAGTCTTGATCAAAAAAGAGTATATTGTCATCATCTTCTAAAACATTGGGTAGAACTATCTGCTCCAACAAATGTCTTTGAGCAGTTTGCAATTCTTCTTTTATCTCAGATCTAGAAAGCTTAGTGAGAGGGCTTTTAGGCACGCTGCAAAGACACACAAGTATATAGAGCAATGTAAATGATTGGGAAAATATAGTTCACAAACAACATCAAATAGCAAGTCTTGTTACAAATAGTAGTAAACAAAACTAACCTCATCTAAGAACAAAAGGATATCTACAGCCTACAAGAATAACATGCTAAATGTCAATTATCTAGTCGCCAGCATAAAGTAGATTAGCTGACCAAGGAACAAGTACAATTGGAGATGGAATTAAATTCTAGGTAATATAACAGTGAACTAAACATTAAAACGTCTAGATAATGTATTGCTGGAAAATACCAAAGCAATTTAGGAGGTTAAATCCTAAAAGAAAGTAAAAGCCATCAGTTCACAACAGAGCCATATGTTTTAGGTGCCAACTAAATTATCATGCACAAAGGGGCAGTTCCTTCCCAAGATATCCTCAGAACCTAATTGCTCAAAAAATAATAAGGCTCAATGCCAAATTCATGCCAATATCCATCTTTTAGATTAAAAAAGCTTTGGTACCATTGCTCGTACAAAAGATCTGTTGCACTATTATACATCAAAAAATCATGTATAAGCTACTAAAATTCTAATAATGTCTTACCTCTCAACGCTTTGCAGCCTCATTTTCCTCAGAAACTCCGTAACCAAGATTTGACACTCCCTCTCAATAGATGCAAGTTCCCTCACACCAATGCTCAATGCAAGTGTTTCTCTCCTCATAATCTCATCATCTATCTCTGCAATCCTCTCCCATACCCTGTTATATTCCTCATCACTCTGTCTCACTTCCTCATCCAATTTTGCAACTTTTTCCTTTACTATTGCATCTTTTTCATTGCCCTTAGCCTTCTTCAATAAACTTTCCTCCTCCCTCTTAATCTTCAGCACTACATCAAGAATCTCCTCGGAACGATTGACCAAGGCATTTCTTTCTCCCTTTAACAATCTCAATTCCGCATAGAGATCACTCATGATCTCCTCTTGCAACTCATTCCTCTTCAGGTTCACCTCCTTTAGCTTTTCCTCCACACATTTCACATCCTCTTTACCAGATTTCACCTCCTCTATCACTCTAAGCAACCCTGAGACCGTCTCTAACAATCTCTTAGTACAATGTGAATATTCATGTCTAGTCTCAAGGACATCTTTCCGTTTATTACTAGTTTTCTGTATCAGCTCAGCTGCGGAAGGGGGAGGTGCAGCAGTAGCAGGGAATTGAAACCCGAGAAAGGGGCACAATCCAAAAGCAATAGAGAATAATGTGTACACTAGAGGCTTTAAAATGGGTTTAAGAGGATTTTGGTCATCATAGCTAACTGGGTTTGTGTCTTTTTGGGTGATGGAACATTTTATAAGTTTTGCTGGGGCTGAAGCAATAGGAATTCGTAGAGGACTTTTGGGTTTATCTGCTTCATGGGAAGAGAGCTTTTTCGAGCGAATTCGGTAATTGGAATGGTTATGGCGATTCAAGAATGGATTTTGAAGAGTGAAGAATGTGGTAGTAGTAGTAGAAGCATACATAATTAAGGGCGGATGAAGGTAATGGAGAGTAATGGCATGACGAGAAAGTTGAAGAGCAGAGAGCAAGAAGGATAAGACCGGCGTTGGGGTTTTAAGTTCTAACCAAAAACCCAGAGAAGAACCGGCGAGAGCAAAGGTAATCCCAAATTAATCAAGGGCTGCTCATATTTCCCTCTTCTTCCTCTATAGTCTTTTTGCCATTTATTTTTTCCTCTCTCTTTTCTTTTCTGCACTTCTTTTATTTTTTATTTAATTCGAATTTTTAAAATTAGAATTGTGTTTGATCATACTTTTTAGGAAAAAGGGTCAAAAATGCCCTTAAACTATGTGAAAGGAACAAAAATGCTCTTTGTTTATAGTTTGGCTCAAAAATGTCATTACCGTCCTTTGGGGGGAAAAGTACGAATTTACCCCCAAACTTTGATAAATGGTACGTCTATACCCTCCGTTATAATTTGCATCCACATAAGCCCTTGCCTTCTAATTATTGGTACACGCATGCCCCTCTCACTAACGGACCCCTCATTCTGTACACGTGTCTTAATCCTAATCAACTACCTGTTTGACCATTCTTTTAACCCATAAACCCACAACCCGCCCATAAACCCAATAACCCACCTCTTCTTTCTCTTAAACTGTCGAATGCACCACCACCGGAGGCAAATCTCCGTCCACCTTCCTCTTCCTTCCTTTTGGTCCATCGATCCGAATCAGAATCACTACCGTTTGACCCAAAACTCCCTCTCTTATCAAATCTTCGACAAGAAGAGGGTACAAAAGCTTTATTCGCTGCCCAATTATCAGATTCATCAGCTTTAGACTGGGAATCGGAGAAAAAACCTCCCATTTCACCTATCTCCCCCTTCTTTCAAATCCATTACCAGCCGATGTTTTCTTAGCTGCACCCCAATCATCAGTCTCGTCGGCACGAGAGAGAGCAATTTCCCTATCGGTATCCCTTCGGAACCCTCCCTGCCTACGAGAGTCGTCCGATGAACCTCTCTCCCCCCTTTCCTGTCGTTACCGTATGATCTGAAACCACCTCCGAGTCGAGACTGGTCGAGTTCCTCCGCAGTGCGCTTGCGAGGATCGGTGGGGAGAATTAAGACTTCCTCCGGTGTCAGGCCTTTGGTTGCCACAGCGGTGGTAGTTTGAGACTGCTTAGCAGCCCTATAAGTGCTGAACTCCTGAAGGGATAGGGTTTGTGGCTTCTTCTTCTTCATTTTGGTGGTGGCGGCAGCGGCCAAAGATGGAAAATCGGCAAGGCCACCGGCACCGCCGCCATTGGAGTGATTTTCAACCTTCACTGACTCTTCCTTTGGAATGTTTAATTAACTTAGATACTCTATTTTAGAGGGAATCCGATGGGTTATTGGGTTTATGGGGCGGGTTGTGGGTTTATGGGTTAAAAGAATGGTCAAACGGATAGTTGATTAGGATTAAGACACGTGTACAGAACGAGGGGTCCGTTAGTGAGAGGGGCATGTGTGTACCGATAATTGGACGACAGGGGTTTATGTGGACGCAAAGTATAACGGAGGGCATAGACGTACCATTTATCAAAGTTCGGGGGTAAATTCTTTCTTTTTCCCATACTTTGGTTCAAAATGCCCTTAAACTATGCGAAAGGAACAAAAATGCCCTCCGTTTGTAGTTTGGTCCAAAAATGCCCCTGTCGTCAATACTTTGGTCCAAAAATGCTCTTATTGTTATTTAATGGGTCAAAAATGCTCATTTTCCAAATAAATATATTATTATTTT
>JAJOOO010079960.1:0-63356 GCA_029582685.1 Solanum piurae
TTTTTGAACTAAAGTGTAGGGATTTGGAGATGGTGATACGTCATGGCTACTTGATAGGTTTTTAAGTGTTGAAGATGAAGACTTGGTGAGTCCTCATAGATTCGAGGACAATAACCAACACGTTCTTTTTTTATGTCTTTCTAGTATTTGCTTAAGTTTTGAGTGGGCTTAGTCCCAATGTTATATTCAAGTATTAGATGGTTTTGAGACATATTGTATAAAGTCTAGAAAGTCTTCCGCTTGCTATTTAATGAAAGTATCTTCGCATGTGAAGAAAGTTTTAAATTCCTTATGGTTTTGGTGTCTATGCGATGAATGAATGCTAAGAGGCTTGTATTAGACCTCTTCGAGGTCGAGTACGCCGGTTACGACTAGGGGGTGCTCCCGGGTCGTGACAGCTTCACACTCTCCTTATACATTGCCGACCTCTCATAGGCTCTCAGGCGGAACTCATCCATCTCATTGATCTGATCAAACCTCAAATTTGCAGTTTTGCTCCAATTGAGGTTTAACTTCTTCAATGCCCAGAGTGCTCTATGAACAAGCTCAACTGGCAAATGACATGCCTTTCCAAACACTAATTGATATGGATACATACTAATAGGTGTATTGAAAGCTGTCCGATATTCCCATAGAGCATCATCTAGCTTCCGTGCCCAATCTGTCCTGTTGTCATTTACTGTCTTTGACAAGATTGCCTTGATTTCCCTGTTGGAAAACTCTACTTGTCCACTGGTCTGTGGGTGATAAGGCGTAGCAACCTTGTGCTGTTTAATCCCATACTTGGTCAGAAGAGCAATGAACATCTTGTTGCAGAAGTGAGAACCACCATCACTGATAATGGCTCTGGGTGTGCCAAACCTTGAGAAAATATTCTTCTTCAGGAAGCTAGCTACACTCTTGCCATCATTCTCACGTAAAACAATGGCCTTAACCCATTTGGACACATAGTCCACTTCAACTAATATATAATTCTGTCTGTAGGAACTCACAAATGGTACCATGAAATTAATGTCGTACACATCAAACAACTCTACCTCTAAGATGGGTGTCACGGTAACTCATGGCGCCTAAGGATGGCTCCTTGCCACTGGCACACATCAAAACTCCTTACTATGTCTACTACATCTTGATGAATTGTGGGCCAGTAGTACCCACACTGAAGTATCTTGTGGGCTGTTCAAGCACCTCCGTGATGACCACCTACTAGAGATGAGTGACATGCCTCCAAAATATGCAGAATCTCAGCTTTAGGAATGTACCCCTTGATGATGTTATCAGTGAAAATCCTGTACAAATATGGTTCATCCCAGAAATACTTACCTACATCATGCATGAACCTCTTTCTTTGGTGAAATGTTAGTCCTTTAGGCATTACATCACTAACAAGAAAATTAGCATAATCAACAAACCAAGGAATAAGGTCAAGAGTTGCAGCTAATACCTGTTCATCCGGGAATGTATCATCTATTTCAAGATCATGATCTTCCTTATTTGCAGCCTCCAACCTAGACAGGTGATCTGCTACCTAATTTTCACATCCTTTGCTATCCTTCACTTCAAAGTCAAACTCTTGGAGAAGCAACACCCATCAGATCAGCCTAGGCTTGTCATCTTTATTTGCCATGAGGTATCTCAGAGCAGCATGGTCTGTATGAACTGTCACCTTAGTGCCCAACAAGTAAGCTCTGAACTTTTCAAACGCATACACCACCGCCAATAGTTCCTGCTCAGTGACTGTGTAGTTTCGTTGTGCCCCATTCAACGACTTACTAGCATAGTAAATCGGATGAAACATCTTGTTGCGCTTCTACCCCAACACAACTCAAAATGCAGTCCCACTAACATCGCACATTACCTCAAATGAATCCGCCCAGTCTGAGCCAATGATCACTGGTGCTGAAATCAGCTATTCCTTTAGGCACTCAAATGCTTTGAGACATGCCTCATCAAAGAAAAATTTCACCTCCTTCTCCAAAAGCTTGAACATGGGGTGTGCAATTTTGAAGAAGTCCTTGATGAAACGCCTATAGAATCCGACATGTCCTAGGAAGCTTCGAACACTCTTTACACAGATTGGTGGAGGTAACTTTTCAATCACCTCAATCTTGGCCTTGTCGACCTCAATCCCTTTTTGTGACACCTTGTATCCAAAAACTATGCCTTTCTTTACCATGAAATGGGACTTCTCCCAATTTAGCACTAAGTTGGCCTCCTCGCATATCTGTAGGGCCCTGTTAAGATTCAACAAAAAATCATTGAAAGTATCACCTACTACAGAGAAATCATCCATAAATACCTTTAAAGTAGCCTCCACCATGTCAGAGAAGATGGACATCACAAACCTTTGGAATGTTGTTGGTGCATTACATAGTCCAAATGGCATGCGTTTAAATGTAAATGTGCCATAATGACATGTGAAGGTGGTCTTTTCCTGATCTTCAGAAGCAACTGATATCTGGTTGTAGCCAGAGTATCCATCTAAGAAACAGTACCACCCTTTACCTACCAACCTATCAAGCATCTGGTCCATGAAAGGCATGGGGAAATGATCCCTCAAAGTCCACTTGTTCAGCTTCCTGTAGTCCATACACACTCGCCATCCAGTGACTGGTCTCTGCAGGACTAACTCATTCTTGACATTTGCCACCACAGTCATACTGCCCTTTTTGGGCACACATTGCACTGAACTGACCCATTGACTATTAGAAATGGTATAAACCACCCAAGCATCTAACCACTTATATGGGTACATATACCTTAATGGCCTTTTTGTACCTTCTCAACACCTTGATCACCTCCTGCACCTGTTCTTCATTTAAATCTGCAGCCAAGATCACAGGTAAAGTGTTATTAGTACCTAAAAATACATACCTGAGGTGACTGGGTAACTATTTCAGTTCCAGCACCGGTGGCTCCTCGATGGATGGTTTTGCTGGAGAGCTTGGCCTGTTTTTCAAGTAAAAGTCCAATTTATTTGGAGCATACAAATGTGCTACCATCCCCTGCAAAGCATTCATAGTCTCGACATTATCTGACCTGAAATCTGCTTCAAAGTTCATCAGCACTGCAACTAAGGTTTCAACAACCATCCTCTCTTCAATGGGTACTCTCATTTATTCATCAGTAACCACCTCTATTGCAAATACTACATTCATATCTTGTGGCTGTTTCATTGACCTGCAAATATTGAACTTTACCTCATCCATGTTGAGTCTGAACTTCAACTCTCTTCTCTCAACATCCACCAAAGCTCTTTCTGTGGTAAAAAAGGGTCTTCCCAAAATGATGGGAACCTCAAAGTCCACTTCGCAATCCAAGATCATGAAATCAACTGGAAAGATGAAGGTGTCCACCTTTACAAGCACATCACACAAGATTCCCACTGGCCGCTTTACTGACCTATCAGCTATCATCAACCTCATTGTTGTGGGTCTTGGAAATCCCAATCCCAATTTCTTGTAGATGGCTAATGGCATCAAGTTGATGCTGGCTCCTAGATCACACAAAGCTTTTGAAAACTTAATTGACCCAATGCTGCATGGGATAGTAATTACATCTGGATCTTCCTTCTTCTGAACCAGCGATCTGGTAGCTATTGCCTTGCAATGATGAACATCATTAGAGAAGTCAATACTTACAACTCTCTTCTTGGTAACCAAGTCTTTCATAAACTTGGCATATCCTGACATTTGTTCCAGGGCTTCCACCAGTGGTATGCTTACTAAAATCTGCTTCAACATGGTGATAATTTTTGTGAACTTCCCATCTTCAGCTTTCTTTTTGAGCCTTTGAGGGAAAGGATGAGGTGGTCTAGGAATCTGCTGTAAAGGCAGATTTTCCTCGACCTCCTTCTCTTTTCATCTTGTAGGCTGTGCTTTAGGCTGAGGATCCTCCAAGTCATCTACTTGTTCAGGTTCATCCTCTTCTCTGACAGCTTGCTCCAATACTTGTTCACGTTTAGTACCTGTAGAAATAGGGTCAGTAAGAACATTACCACTCCTGGTGGTGATGGCCATACAATGCCCGTCCTTCTTAGGATTTTGGATGGTGTAACTTGGTAGTGACCCATTCTTCCTTTCATTTATTGAGGCTGAAAGTTTCCCCAACTGCTGCTCAATTTGTTTAATGGAGGTGGTGTGAGAGTCCACCAACTGACTCATGATCGAGAAATCACCTCTCATTTCTTTTACCCCTCCATCAGTTGATTCAACTTTCTGGAGTACCTTAGCCATCATTTCTTCCAGCTTAGACCCGCTGGAACTACCACTTTCCCGGTCTCTATTGCCTGGGGGCACATAAACACCACTGCGATCATTCTTATACCCATCTCTGTTGTGCCAGTTTCCCTAATCTCAATTTGTTGGCCTATCATACTGACCATCCCTAGCATAGTTCCAACCTACATTTCCAGAATTGTAACCCTGATTTCCAGAGTTATAATTTCGGAAACCTCCTTGGTTCCCCAAGTAGTTAGCTTCCTAATCAAGGTAAATATCCTGATCCTCATACTTGTTTTGCGGTCCCACAACATTTACCTTTTCAAACTTGGCGACAATGTGCTTTGTGAGAAGATCTATTTGTGTCCTCATATGTACCATGTCTTGGTCCCTTTCTTCTTCTTTCTTCTTCTGTTTAGCTGAAATCTCAAATGTATACCCAAGATCTCCTACCTCTACATCTCTAGTGTACCATGCCTTGTTGTTCTTTGATACCTCATCCAACAGCTGCATGCTCTCCGAGAATGGCTTCCTCATAAATGATCCTCCACAAACTACATCAACAATATGTTTAGTGACATAGTTTAGAGATCTATAAAAAGCTTCTTTCAGATGCCTCTCAGTTAGATCATAATTAGGGCATTTCTTCAGCTTGTGGCTGAATCTCCACCAAGTGTCATGCATTGCCTCTCCTGGTAGGTGCTTGTGTGTACTTATTTTATCTTTCAACTGCAACTCTTTTGATTCTGGAAAGAATCGTTCCAGGAAAGCTTCCTTCAGATCAATCCAAGTTCTTATGAGGTCATCTGGCATCTCATTCAACCAGTTAGTTGCCTCTCCAGTAAGAGACAATGGAAATAACCTCAATCTCATTGTTGTTTGGTTGACTCCACGAATCTCTTGTGACTTACAGATTGCCATAAAATTCATTAGGTGCTGGTTCGTATCATCACCAGCTGCACCCCTGAACATACCTTTCAGGTTCAACAATTGAATCATAGTGTTGGTGATTGTGAACTTAATACCTGGAGGTAGTGCAGGTAACACTATCACTCCAGTGGCTCCAGCTCCATCTAAATCTGCGTCATCCTTGTCATAAATCATGTGCGCTGGATGCTGAGCTCTACCCCTTCGAGCTATTGGTTGGCGCTGGGGAGGGATCAATCTATCCACTCCTATATTTTCATATACCATCCTAGGTTGGTTGTTCCCGTCGTTCTGCTGAACACTTCTTGCAGCGGCTTTAGCTTCTATTCCCAACCTTTGTCTTTGCACCTCAAATTCTTGTGTATTCACCATTTTTCGAAGAGTCTTTTAGAGTTCTGAGTCGTAAGGTATCAATGGAGCTCCTTTACTCCTGGTACTTGGCATACACAGTAGCACTCACCTGAAAGAGACACAAACACAGAACAAAACATAAAATTAAGAAATATAAGTACAAATCAAATAAAACCTAGTAAAACACTTCTGAATTGAAATTCCCCGGCAGCGGCGCCAAAATTTGATACGTCCAAACTTACACTTCGAATAAGAAGTGTAAACGGTCGATGCCAATTTACAGAACTCAACTAGAGTTGAGGTCGATCCCACAGAGAATTTATTTACAGATAAGGTTTCACTATCGCATTTATTTGAATGTTGTTTTTATTTCCCAAATAAATAACAACGGAAAGTATATTGGGTTTGGTTGAAATGTTATAAGTACCAGAACTTGTAGTTAAAATCCAGATTAACGACTAATAGACTATTTCGTTGTGAGGTTGATTCAGTTAATTAAGAAAAACCAGGATTGTGTTTACCACAACATTAGTTCTAGTATTCTTCCGTAATTGAGCGTCAGGCAAATCAATGTTTATAGAATCATTCCGAGTTAAATTTATCTGACACTTTTCAGCCTAATCAGATAATTATCACTCATATTCTCTCGACCCTAGAGTGTTACTAACATTGACCCTCGCTTACAAATATATGGTGTTAAAGTTCTTTTCTCTTGAACTCGAGCTTTAACTCTAATTTGTTATTTTAGTTCAGATTTTTCCTAATTGGTATTTTTCTCTTGAACAAATACCAGATACAAGCTCATCTAATGCGTGCACTCACTAGATTAAAAAGATGTTGAAAGATAAAAACTACAGATTATAAACACAGACTGCCCTTTACTCGTTTTACAGAATCTTAACTAGAATTTCGTCATGGATCCCATAACCCCAATCATGGTATTTAGCCACTCATGCTTTCACATAAAGAAACAGTAATTAGGAATGGAAACATGTTAAGAAAGACTTAGGAAATTAATTAGGAATTCAACAATCACTTCGATAATCTTATAACTCGAATCCAAACTTCAAATTGATAATAATATTCGAAATCCAAATCAAAAGCTCATAATAATTGAGAGTAGTTCGTCGTCCAAAATGTAAGATATGAATAGTGTTCAAAAACAACCTAAAGTAATTCAAAACAGAATGTTTAAAATGAGTCCTAATCGAACTAGGACTGAAATGTCGGGTGGTTCTACGACCAGTTCTACGGCTCGTAGAGGGATTCATGGATTGTGAAGCCCTTCGTGATCTTCTCTTGGAAATTCCGTAAAAGTTGCTCTTCAAATTCGATTACTGGAACTTGTATCATGGAAGATACCACGGATCGTTCTTAGGGACCATGACCTGTAAAGTTGGCTGTGGTATTTACTTGTCCAATCCTAATTCCAACTCTTCGAAGTCCATCCACTGGTTCATCATCACGACGGGTACCACAGTCCGTAATGACCTTCACGACCCTTAAAGGTGCTCGTGACTTTAACTTGGCCCCATCACTTAACAACTTCTTTAACCTCTTCTCTGGTTCAGCATCACGATCACAACCACGGTTCGTAATGAGGACCACGGACCATGAAGTTGGCCGTGGTCTTCACTTGTTCATTCCACTTTCAGCTCCTCTTAGGCCTTCACATTGTTTCAGTTTCACGGGCTCAACCATGGACCGTTATGAATGTCACGGTCCGTGAAATTGGCCGTGAACTTCACTTAGTCATCATCATTCGCTGCTTCTTTTTCTACTTTTCTATACACGCCAGATTCTGCCTACACCATTAACAAATATATCAAAGTATACAAAAATACACTTAATTCTAGTATTAGTTCCTCATTTTTAAGCATCAAATGTGCCAAGATTTTGCGGCACATCATCTATTGATTCAATGTTCATTAAGTCAAGATACATTAGTTACATAAGAAGAGGATGTCCTAAGCCTACCAATTGAAGGTGAACATTACACTGAAGAAACCCTTCACAATACAACATCATCATTCACAAGTATATAGTTAAGAATAACCTTTTAATAATACACAATTGCATTCAAGACATGATCACATTACTTTCATTGAAATCATAAAGCATATACATAACATCATGATTATACATCACTCTTTATAAATTTCCCTTAGAGTCCATGAATCACAAATCACCAACATACCTAGAATACTACAATTTAGGCATAAATAATGACATAATTCAATAAGCTCAATCAATATAGACATATTCTATTCACATGCTTCCATAATGAATCAACCCACATCATGAAGTCACAATTTAGTAATTTAGGAATATCATGGGTTCTTGGGAGGATTTCATCTTAAATCAACAATTAAACATCAATTCACTCATAATTCATCATAAATAAACCTTTGAAAACGTTTTGAAAGAACCAAGACCACGATCCGTGGTCAAGACCAGGATCCGTGGTCAAGACCAGGATCCGTGGTCAAGACCAGGATCCATCGTGGTCAAGACCAGGATCGATCGTGGTCAAGACCAGGATCGATCGTGGTCAAGACCAGGATCGATCGTGGTCACGACCAGGATCGATCGTGGTCACGACCAGGATCGATCGTGGTCACGACCAGGATCTGTGGTCACGACCAGGATCCGTGGTCAGGACCACGAGACGTGGTCAGGACCACGAGTTGTGGTCCTGCCCGTGGTCCTTGGGCAGTGGCTAAGGTTTGGGGTCTTGGCCTCCTTCATGCCAAAGCATGACCACGATACCTCCCACGGACCGTGGTCAAGACCACTGGCCGTGTTACAGGTCGTGGTCCCTTGACAGTAGCTTGGTCTCAATGCCTAGCTTCCCACACTCCTAAGGGGTCTTCACGATCCCCTTCATGGACCGTGGTCAAGTAAACTGTTCGTGAAAATGGTCGTGGTCTTGGGCAGTGCTTTGCCAAGGTTGGGGCAGCCTTGGCCTTTGTTTTAGTCTTTGATCCTTTGCCTTGGCACTTGCCTTGCAACCCTCAATCAAACCTTAGATGATCTTCTAGCTATGGGGTCTAACACGTACCTTGACGTTAACTCAAACGTTTAGGCTCTAGTTCAACCTACTAGTTTTCTGAGTCGTTACATAATAGGTCCCGAGCTGGTACATGAGGCTTAGGAGAAAGTTCTACTCATTAGTGAAAGGTTAAAAATGGGTCAAAGTTGGAAAAAGTCATATGCCGATGTTAAGAGAAGAGATATTGAGTTTGATGTTCATGATTGGGTTTACTTGAAAATTTCACCCATGAAAGGTGTAATGAGGTTTGGTAAGAAAGGGAAGCTTAGTCCCCGTTATGTAGGCCCATAGAAGATTTTGAGGCGTGTTGGTAGGGTTTCTTATGAACTTGAATTACTTAGTGAATTGACATCGATGCATACAATTTTCCATGTCTCTATGATGAAGAAATGTGTTGGTTATACGAAATCTATAGTTCCCTTAGAAGGTTTGGGAGTTAAGGAGAATCTTTCTTATGAGGAAGTTCCGATTGAGATTGTAGACCGGCAAGTCAATATGTTGAGAAATAAAGAAGTTGCTTCCTTAAAAGTGTTGTGGAGGAATCACCTAGTTGAGGGCGCTACTTGGTAGGCCGAGACTGATATGATGTCCCAATATCCTCATCTCGTTCCTTCTACTCCTACTCTATCTTGAGGTATTGAGTTCCTCATGGTCTACTCTTTTTGGTGTCATGTGTCTTAGATATTCCCATGATTTCCTTGTTTATGCATGTTCATGAAAAAGCTTATTTTTTGAGAAAATGAGTCAAATTGATTAACTTTTACATGGTTATTTGCATTTGAGTATGAATTGCATATATACTTTATGACATGATGTTTGGAACATGCTTTAGCTTGGAGTTGATGTTTCCTCCTCGAATATGTGCATTCATGGATTGTATGCATGTTGGGCTGTTAAGTTACGTTCCTACCTTTCTTATGATGTCTTGAATCTCATTCGAGGATGAATGTTCCCAAGGGGAGATAATGTAACACCTCGGATTTGAAAAGAGAGGAAATTTCAGAAACCTGGTGCCAACACCGACGATACAATTCACGGACCGTAGGTGGATCGATGGTCCGTCGATGGTGGTCGTGGTTAGAGAGTTGGTTTTCCAATAATGTCAAGTTTTCTGTATTTTTCAACGGTTCACCCGAATGGTCCGTAGTTCAATCCACTAGTCGTAGATTCGTCCCGTTTGTGAGTTTCAGACTTAGAGAAAATTCAGGATCAACGGACCATCGTTGGACCCACGGTCCATGGACGAGGTCCATCGATCGAGGCCTCAGATGCCAGCCTTTGATCCAAATGACAACCTAACAGGATGGTCCGTGGATTGACCAACGGACCATCGGTTTGGCCGTCAGTTGGTGTTGGTAGTTATTTTCTAGGGTAATTGGGTATTTTCATAATTATTTTATCCTTATACTTTGTTGTTTTACCCTTCACTAAAACCCCTATATAAGTGTTTTAATCCTAAAATTTCCCCAATTGAAATCATTCTCTCAAATTTAAAAAATAAGAATAAGTCTTCTCTCCAAAATATTTCTCTCTCTAAAAAGCTTGAAGAAGAAGGATTCAACCTAGAGTTTCAAGTCAAGTCTCCTAATCCTCCATTGAAGTTAAGAAATTGGCATTGAGGTATGATTGTTTTCACCCATGGATTCCTTCCATTCATGGAGTTCCCAAATTCTCATATTTTCAAAGTTAGAAATCCCCAACTAAGTTAAGGTTTTTCCTCTATGTTATGGGTTCTCTTGATTATTGATTTAAATGATTGAATTATGATATCTTATGCATGAATTGATGAAATTATATGGTTTTATGATGATTCCCAATAAACCCATGTAATTCCCATATTTTCCAAGTTATGATGATATGATGTGGGTTTTGAATTATGAAAGAAGAGATTATGAAATTAAGTATGTTCTTATGGAATTTATATAAATGTTTAAAAGATGCTTTGAGAGTGAAGTATCAATGATGATGTTGTTGTTGTGTTGTGGAAAGGAATTTCTCATATATATGAAAGCATGATTGTGAAATGTTTCTTTCCTAAAAATGGCTCCTAAGGTTGAAAGACTTTTCTCACCTAAAATGAACCAATGATTAAGGAAATTATGCTAATGTTGAGGCAAGAGGTGATTACCCATGCTCTATATTGAATGACAAGAGGCTATTACCCATGTCATGTGAAGTAAGGACAAGAGGTGATTACCCATCTTCCTTTAAGAGCTAAGATGAATAGGATTAAGAACTAATTCGTGGAAATTAAGCTTAGTACCAAGTGGACAAGTGGCGATAACCCAAATCTCATAAACTATGTACCCATATAGGATTGTCTAGATAAACATTAGCTAGTGGATCCACAAAAGCTAGAAGTTCGTGGTCCTTACCTTGGCAAGTACGACAACTCTTTTTGGTGTGGGAGACATCGAATTCCGTGTTGCTAGCTTGCATGGTCTTATATGTCAGTTAAGACGTCTTCCCACAAAAAATAAAGTTATGATGAACCGAGGTTACCTCAAGAGGTATCGTAAGTATTTTTTAAGATGATGTTCACTTACATTGATCATGTTTTATGACTTATGGTTTCTAACTCTAATTAAGAATGTTTAACTTGATCATTGCTTACTCATGAAAATGTTCCATTTTAGCATGTTCTAAATGTTTATATGCATGACTATCATACTTGGTACATATTTTTGCACTAACACATACTCTTCCCTACATTTCCTTAAATGTAGGGTCCGACAATAAGGGTTCTCAATTTCGTGGCTAGAGGTCGATTTGAGAGAGATTCCAAGCTTTGGTTAGTCCTCATTCTTCGAGGACGGATGTTCATTGTTTTTAGTTTTTCTTTTTACTTTCATTTTTGGACATGATGTTTGGGCTAGGCCCAATTTCATTCTTATGTACTAGATGTCTATTGAGACAAGTGTTTAGACTTCTGCTTTACTTTTATAAAACTTTTGGACTTGAAATGTTGTTCTTTATCTCTTTTGTTCTATTTATTATGTTATGAATGCTAAGTGGCTTGTATGGGACCTCTCGGGGTCCTATACGCCATGTCACGCCTAGGGGTACCTTTGGTCGTGACATGCCCAGAAGTTGGGCAAAGATGGCATCAAATTCAAACCTCAAATGGTCAAAATACTATTCTTTGAAGACTTGTATTCTAGAGAATTAAGGCAAAACTTGAATTGAATCAAGGAATTAAAGCAAGAATCGACTTTAGCAAACATAATGGAAGGATATTACCTTCGAATCACTTGAAATGGTCAAGAACAGAGGAATGTCACCAAGAATCGAGCTCCCCTATCAATGGTTCTTTTAAGGAAAGAATGAGGAAGAAAGGGAATAAATCCCTTGCGATAACCTCAAAAGCGGTCATGTGGCCATTTAAGCGGCCATCGCTTTAGCTATCAGCTGGCCGCAAAAGCAGCCCAACTCTAGGAGGTGCCTGCTGGAAAAGTGGCTCCTTGGCTGCAAAAGTGGTACCCGCCCACTGATTCCCTCTTAAAGCGGTTAAAGCCATGACACTGGTGACTCAGCAGTAGGAGCATAATTCTCCAAACTTCAAATGGACCCTCAAAATTCATCTAAGGTCGAAACAACACAAACGAAAAGTGTTACCCACTCTTAAATGATATTCCAGACTCAATGAAATTGACGGAACAATCAACATAGGTCGTTCTGTTTGAATGTTGATTCAAGCCAATACTTTCAAGGCAAAAAACAACCAAAACGACAAATGCCACAAAATCATTTTAATCACCTAGATACCCAAACCAGAGGCTGTTCTAGACTTAATTCAGCATTCTAGAGCTAACGGTGCTGACAAAATTATCATCTGAGCATGTTTACTAGAAATGTTGAGCAAATTAAAACTTTGACCAAAACCTGAAAGTGGTAAGGCATTATGGCCCAAATTCAAAATGACAGCATCAAAACCCAAACCGACCATCCCACTAGACTAAAATGATCCTTTCGGAGCTGATGGAACTGACAAAATCCTCATCCTACATTAGAATCTTCAAATGTTAACTATAGTCAACTCTTTCATACCATAAGCCTCAAAAATAGAAAATCTCCCAATAACTCTTCCAATTCCTCGGGAAGCATGCCACCCAATCCAGCACCACACAAAAGCTACGAGAAGGGGTAAAATACTATAAGCATGCAAAAACACATAAATAACCTCAAGGGTCATTACATTTAGATTGACGTAGAGCTTGGTAAAAATAGTTATACCAGAATCATGTTATTTTCATTAGATAAAAATGTTATATTTTATTACTAATATTGACTTTAAAATGGTGTCTACTTAGGTATAGGTACATGTACATATGTAAGGAATGATAAGTTGAATAATCATCCTATTTTCTAGTTGGTTATTGAAATTTGGGTGATTAATACTTTTTTATTCAATATGTTATATTAGGGATATAGGGTGTGTTAGTACAAAGGAAGCCTTAATTTGCTGAGATTATGACCATCTATATTTTTCCTTGTTTAATATTCCTAATTAAAAAATAAGTGTCTTGCTCCATTACTGCTATTTTTCATTTATTCTCTTTTCTTACTTTACATCATGTGATTTTTCATTTCTGTTACTTCTTTTGTTATTATTTTTAATTGGATGAATAGTCAGTTTTCAAAATTGGATCTTCTCTTTTTATTCGTCTAGATTTCAAAATAGCACTAACAATACATATGTTACTATGTATAATAAGTATAAAGTTTGAATTTCCTACACAAATCAAACAATAATCTGTCAACAATAATGTGAAGGAAAGAAAATATATTGATATTTATCACAAATTTGTTTGACAAAAAAAACAGTTTATACACGTCAAAATATTATAGCTCTGCAGTGTCCAGAAAATATCCTATTCAAGAAATTCCTTTTGAATTATTAATACAAGAGAATCCCATATACATTAAGCAAAACAAATAAAATAAAGGGAAATTTTGGTAAATAACCATTATAATAAACTTAATTATGCTCCATAGCTATAGTTTGCATAATTACGGGCTGTAACTGCAGTTTAAGGTTCTTCATTTGCATAATTCGCGGGTACATTTGTATAATTGAATTATTTTTGTTTAAACTCGAAGTAAAGAATTTATTCAAACACAAGCATCTGAACTTTAAATAGTTATACAAATTATATTATACAAAAATGCATTATACAAAAGTCACACACATCATATTATAAATTTTTTGAATTATACAAACGTGCGAATTATACAAACTCAAAACCCTAGCCCACATAATTATCACTGAGTGTTTGTCGCGAGTGATAATTAACTAAAACTATAACTATGCTGACTAATTAACTAGCATATGTTTGCTTAACCATGTAATTTTCCCTAAAATAAATAGATCAATTCTATTTTGCCTGACCCGCTCTACCTTGTTAAAAATAATCAAAAATTAATTTTTGTTCTACGCCATCCCATTAATTTATTCCCTTGTCCTACCTCATTATATGATTACCCATCTTCGCCTTTCCCCAATACATCCCTAATAACTCAATCCTTGACCTGCTAGGAAGAATTCAAGATGAAAACTATGTTGTCACGATTAGAAAAACTCGAGCTATGATGACACCTATCATAAGCCACCACTAGGTAAGCCGATCCATATCCCAAAATGATAAGTAACATAGTTATTGGGCAGAAATAACAACCATAGAGGAATTAAAGAAATTTTAAGATACTCAACGGAAAAGAGAGAACAATAATATATACAAGCCCAGAAGTACAAAATCCAAACTCACTACTTGCTGGTCAACAATACAAAGCTACTATACGAGTAAAAGTCCCAAAAGTACAAACTTGTCTCAAAAATAAAACACTAGTCAAAAATTATATATAGAAGGAAACAGGCTAAACTACGACGTCAACTGCTCACCCTCAGTCTCTGAAGATCCCCACAGCTGGCTGAATCAATGGTGACGACCGGTGCTCAGATCTTCATCAAGAAAAGAGATGTAGAGTGCACTATGAGTACTAAAAATGATAGATACCCAGTAGACATCATAGGCCGAATGAGCTTGAAAATTGAAGAAAATAGTAAAAAGTGAGAAGTAACAACAACTAGAGGTCACAAAGCGAAATGGTAATGAAAAACTTAAGTATATAGCACACGAGTCTAGTCAATGACTAAAAGTAAAAATAAACAGCTAGCTATAATCTATTTGGACCCCCATAAGACCAAAAGGTACACTCATGAACAATTGAAAATAAATAACCCAAACAGATCCCCAAAAGCCCGATGAGTACACAAAAGAGCTAATGAAACTACTAGCTAATTCTAGGAGTATTCCATAATGTTAACGGCTATCCACAGACTCCAACTGTGATAAAAGGCAACCCAAAGAACCCCAAAATGAACCACCACATAAAGACTCAAACTTGACTAATAGTAGTGTGCTCGGACTCAAACCGATCTTAAAGAGAGGCACAAGGTCCTTGAACCAAGGATGGCAAGCATGCACATAGACCTCGAACCACGAATAATAATCAAGAGGGCGACCCTCAAACCGTGGATAATACACCCTAAATGTCTTTAAATTACTCACTCTTTCTCATACAGGACCACATTGTAAAGCATAACCATATTTATAGGGCCGTGGGACCCACTCCAGATCCAAACCCAAGACTCGATCCAATATAAAACACAAGGCTCAAAATCACCAATGGACAATTTGAGTCAACTCACAAGGGAAATTATGGATGAATGGTCATAAGATATTAGTTTTCACCCAACTAAGGATCATTCTATCCGACCCAAGTTAATTGTATCACTCTATAGGGAGCTAAGTCATCTGAAAAACATTGGAGAATTTGTAATGCCAATCTCCTCCAAACATAATCTAAGACAATCACTAGCCTACATCTAGGCTAAGGACATGAACAAGCTACCAACAACAATGCGAACAACAATATATATACACTAAAAAACATGGAACAACCAACACCACTAAAGTATGCGTGCTTAAACTTCCAAAAACTACCAAAAATACATCTAAGGCATGAATTCTAACAACTAAATATAATTCAAACTACAAATCCATCCTGATTCTAGCTAATCAACATGAATTCACAATCACAAGCTTAATCAACAGACCGATAAGTCGTAGCCTACCTCAAAGTTGATCGCGCATGCTCTAAAATCCTAATACTGGAGCTTTTCCCTTTTAAACTATCATGCCTCAAAAACATGAAAGTCAAAAAAGGAAAGGAAAAGTTCAGTTTTTAGAACTAAAGCAATGATCTATGAGTCCCATATACAGACCGTAGGAGGTTCTACAAGCCATAGAAGGTGATTTATAGTCTTTGGTAGCGTTTTTGCAAAATGTAAAGTCTAGTAAGTCGATCTATGAATGAACATGAGAAAACATAGGGCATTCTACGGGTTGTAGGAGGTTTCTCTAGAGTTGATTTATAGATTTAATTTGAGAACTCACAAATACAGAAGAAATTGATGGGCCAAATTTGGTTCTACGGGTTATAGGAAATACCCGTAGAAGGGATCCAGATTTAGTAGAGTTTTGGACTTAAATTGGCTTCTATATAAGGGGTCTACAGACAATAAACTAAATGAATAATCATATAGATGTCTCATGAGAAGTTTATTGAATTTTAGGTTTTTAAAGTTTGTTCTACGGTGGACTAGTACATGTTGTAAAAAGACGTACGGACCACTGGTCAAACCCATAGATCACTCTGGCCGTTATTTTTTAAGGGTATTTGGGGCGCATTCCTATGTATTTAATATATATACTATATCAATTTGACCCTAGTTCTAAGTCTTATAACTACCTTTTAATTCCTAAAACTACCCAAACCCTCTCATTCTCTTGAATTATCAAAACCCATCCAAGTTCATCCTCTCCAATTCTCTCTCAAGCTTAAGGAAGTAAGCTAGGGTTCCAAGCTTCAAATATCCTTTTTATTCTTTCTTTGATAGGTTTTGATCATCAGGGTATGTGTGAATTCACCAATGGATTCCATTCATCCATTGGGTCCCAAGAAATCTCAATCTATAAAATTTAATTTCACCCAATTATCTAGGGTTTCATGCAAATCTCTATGGGTCTTATTTGTTGATTAAATTTCTTGATTTCAATATTATTATGAATGAATTGATTCCATATGGACCCATGTTTTTTACTTGATTATGATGATGAATTTATGAAGAAAGCTCATGAACTCTGATTTCTAAAGCTATGCATATGTTATGAAGAATGATGTTTTATGAACTAAGAATGTCTTTGAGATAAGTATAAATGAATTTTGAAAGTTTTTCTCACATATTATGAATCTTGATATAAAAGAACCACTCTATAATGACTTTATGATTAGATTGGTAGTTTAATTATGTCTTTCCAAGTATGATGATATGAATATGTTTCTAACTAATTTCATTGGGATTTAACTTATCACCGAGAGAACTTTGAGGTTGAGGCTCAGATAGGGTAGTCTCTAGTAATAACCTCTAGTTACAAACTACATTCCCCATCTGATTGTCTAAAATAACCTAGCCAGTGGATCCACAATAACATGAATAATATGATACAAAGTTATACCTTAGCAAGTAGACTCTCCCTCCTTGATGTGGGAGTTAGATCGGATTCCATGTTATAGCTAACATGGTCTATTTTCGATTAAAGCTAGTATCTCATTTCAAATATTTTTTAGAATGCATTGTCCATGTTCTTGATTTATAATTTATCTCCAAAGGTTTTAATATGTATTTTAGCTTTGTCATGCATATCATGTTTAAAT
The DNA here is from genome assembly GCA_029582685.1 of Solanum piurae. Classification (NCBI taxonomy): domain Eukaryota; kingdom Viridiplantae; phylum Streptophyta; class Magnoliopsida; order Solanales; family Solanaceae; genus Solanum; species Solanum piurae. The sequence continues at coordinate 17,329 of JAJOOO010079960.1, forward strand.
GAACTCATATGATGATATTTATGTTTCCATGCATTTGTTGATACGTAGTATATTCCATTTACTAAAGCATACTTGTGCCTACATTATTTCATAATGTTGTGTCCGCCTGTCTCCCTCCTTCTTTTTGTGGCTAGCTTGAATTTCTCTTGTGCTTTCGATTTAGTCAGTCCTCATACTCTGAGGATAAGACCATGAATACTTTTACTATTTTTATGATTTCCCCCTTGAGTTTGTACATGGTGCATATGGTACGTCCTAACCACTCTATTGATGTCTAGAATGACTTGTCAAGACTTAGTTATGATTCTTCACTTATGTTCAAAACTTCTTTTACGATATAAGACATCTTACTTGAATTTCTTGTACTTTTATTATATTGTGTTGTATGCATGTCACGTGGCTTGTATAGGTCCTTTGGGTTCTTATATGCCATGTCATGTCTAGGGTGTACTTTGGGTCGTGACAAACTTGGTATTCTGCGCACAAGATTTTAGAAAAGGTCCTATGAAACTTCTCTTCTTTCACTACTGTAAAGTCATTCCATAAATTTCTTCTCTATAAGGGTCCTTTTCCTAACTCTTTTCCGTTGCTTTCAGTATATGGCTCCTCAAAGAGCTTATGTGAGAAGGAATATGGCTAATGATGTGAAGTTTGAGTTTCCTTAAGCTTTGGTTGATCCTTTGTCCGAGAAAGTGAATCATTCCAAATTTAGAGTCACTTTTCAAGTCGTCGCTCAAGCTATGATAGCCCAAGCTAATAGAGAAGCCATTGCTCCTGTGAGTCCAAATGTGGGTACAGAGACAACTAGGATAATGAACTTCACTAAGATGAAACCCTCAGAGTTTCATGGGTTAAATATTGATGAGGATCCTCAAGAGTTTATTAATGAGGTGTATAGGATGGTAGATATAATGAGAGTATTAATGGTAAAGAAAGTAGAATTGGATGCTTTTAAACTCAAGGGTGTTTCTCAAGTTTGGTTCGACCAATGGAAGTAATAGAGGGCTATTGATGCGTGTCTTCTTGATTGGGAGTAATTTAAGGGAGCTTTTATTGGTTGTTTCTATCCTCTTGAGAAAAGAGTGGCAAAGGTACTTGAATTCATTAATATTGTTTAAGGCAATATGAGTGTGAATGATATGCTTTGAAGTTCACTCAATTGGCTAAGTATTCTATGATTGTGGTTGCCGAGTCTAGGGTAAGGATGAGTAAGTTAGTGTTGGGTGTCTCCAAATTAGTGGCCAAGGAGTGTCGTACTACCTTGTTGATCAAAGAGATTAATATATCCCGTTTGATGAAACATTCCCAATAAATTGAAGAGGAAAAGTTAAAAGAGAAGTCTAGGGAGTCAAAGAGGGCAATGATCGGTGATGATGACTTTACTCATCCTAAGTACGGTGGACATAGTCGTTCTTAATCTCGAAAAAAGTTTTGTAGTCAAAGTTCTTCAAATGTTCCAACTCCTATGTTCAGCAAGGATATGGTGTATAATTCTAAGCTACAAGGAAGTGGTGGAAATGGATCTTGTATTCCCGCTTTCCAAAGGTGTGGCAATATTCATTCGAAAAAATGCTTAGCCGATATGGATGGTTACTTTGGTTGTTGAAAGAGTGGTCACAAAGTGAAGGATTTTCAGTTGAAAGCTAGCAAAGGAAATGATGGTAAGCAAGCTCAACCTAGTGGTTCTGGTGCTGGTGCTTCTCTTCAGAATAGGTTTTATGATCTTCAGACTCGAGAGGATCATGAGGGTTCTCTGGATATGGTAACCGGTATGTTGAAAGTCTTTTATTTTTAGTGTATGCTTTGCTTGATCCACGTGCCACATTGTCATTTGTTACTCCTTATGTGGCCATGAGATTTCATGTTACACCTGAAATCTTTTCAAACTTCTTTCATGTATGTACCCCTATTGGTGATTCTATTGTTGCGAAAAGAGTTTATAGAAATTTTCCTATTTCCGTTTCTCATAGAGTCCCTCATGTTGATCTTGTTGAGCTTGATATGTTAGATTTTGATGTTATTCTTAGGATGGATTGACTTCATGCTTGTTATATTTCCATAGATTGTAGAACTCAATTAGTTACATTTAAGGTTCTGAACGAACCTATCATGTCATGGGAAGGGGGAAATTATGCTTTTAAGGGTCGGTTCATATCTTGCCTAAAGGCTAGGAAAATGATTTCTAAGGGATGCATTTATCATTTTATTAGGGTTAGGGATACAGATTCTGAAACGCTTACTCATGAGTCAGTTCTGATTGTAAATGAGTTTTCGATAATCTTCTCGGTATTCCTACCGAAAGGGAAATAGACCTCAGTATTGACCTTCTCCTTGATACACAGCCTATCTCCATTTCTCCTTATGTTATGGATCCAACAAAACATAAGGGATTAAATGACCAAGTGATATATTTCCTAGATAAGGGTTTTATTAGATTGAATATCTCTCCATGAGGTGTTCAAGTGTTGTTAGTTAGAAAGAATGAGAGTTCCCTCTGAATGTTCCTAGACTCTCAGCAAATGAATAGGGTTACCATTAAGAACAGTATCCTATTCCAAGGATTGATGATTTATTTGATCATTTCAAGGGTGCGAGTCTTTTCTGCAAGATTATCCTTTGGTCGGGTTATCACAAACTGAGGGTGAAGGAATATGACATTCTAAAGATGGCGTTTCAAAATTTGTACGACATCATGAGTTTTTGGTAAGGTCATTTGTTTTTATTAATGCCCCAGTGGTGTTCATGGATTTGATGAATAGATCTTCAGGCAATATCTTGACATGTTCGTGGTTGTTATTATTGACGATATCTTGATTTACAGACAGAGTGAGCATATTGAGCATTTGAAGATTGCCTTTGAAGTTCTCAAGGATAGAGAATTGTATACTAAGTTTAGCAAATGTGAATTTTGGTTGAGATTCATTGCTTTCCTTTGGCCATATTTTCTCCTGTGAACGTATTCAAGTTGATCCTAAGAAGAGAGAGGAGGTTAAGAATTGACCTAGACATGTGTCCACTTCAAATAAGTAGAGTTTCTTGGGTTTGGATGGTTATTATAGAAGGTTTGTGGAAGAAGTTTCCTCTATTACTTTGCCTTTTACGACATTGACTCAACAGAAGGTGAAATTTCTATGGTCGAAAGCTTGTGAGAAAAGTTTCTAAGAGCTGAAGGATATAATCACTTCAGACCCTATATTGACTTTATCGGAAGGATCAGTTGGTTTTATGGTTTATTGTGATACTTTACGAATTGGTCTTGGTTTTTTTTTTTATACAAATGAGAAAGTCATCACATATGCTTCAAGGAAATTGAAGGTGCATGAAATAAATTATCCAACTCATGATTTGGAGTTAGAGGCGGTAATGCTTACTATAAATATTTAGAGGCATTACCTATATAGTGTTCATTTAGATGTGTTCGCCGACCAGAAGAGCTTGTAGTACGTGTTCACCCAAAAGGATTTGAATCTTCACCAAAGAAGATGTCTTCAGTTATTGAAGGATTACAACATGAGTGTACACAATCATGTGGGTAAAGAAAATGTGGTGGAGGATGCTCATTATAGGCTATCGATGTGAAGCATTTCTCATATTGAGGATGTTAAGAAATAACTAGTTCGAGATGTTCATAGGTTGGCCTGGTTGGGTATTCACTTGGTTGATTCTAATGAAGGAGGTATGATTTTTCAGAATGGTTTTAAATCATCTTTTATATTGGATTTCAAGGATAAACAAGATCTTGATGCGATATTAGTTGATTTGAAGAAGTTGGTTTCTGAAAAAGCCATTGAGGCTTTTTCCTAAGGGGGAGTTGGTGTCCTTCGATACCAGGATCGGCTATGCATTATAAATGTTGATGAATTGAGAAATTAGATTTTGATAAAAGCTCACAGTTCTTGGTATTATCTTCACCTGGGAGCCACCAAGAAGTACTGCGACTTGTAGGAGGTCTATTGGTTGATTGGTATGAAGAAGGATATTGTGGAATTTGTGGCAAAGTGTCCAAATTGTCAATAATGAAATTTAAGCATCATAGACCTGGTGGTTTTTCTCAAGATATTTGTATTCCTACTTGGAAGTGCGAAGACTTGAATATGAACTTTATTACGTGTTTACCTCGTACTCGTTGTGAGTTTGGTTCAATTTGGGTCATTGTGGAGCGAATGATGAAGTTGGCTCACTTTCTTCCCATAAAAACTGCATTTCCAATGGAAGAGTATGTCAAGATTTATATTCAAGAAATGGTGAGGTCGCATGGAGTGCCCTTGTCCATTATGTTGGATCGTAGTATTCAGTTTACATCTCTATTTTGGAGGTCATTTCAAAAGGGTCTTGATACTCATGTGAAGCTTAGTACGACCTTTTATCCTCAGATCAATGGACATGCCTAGCATACTATTCAGACTTTGGAAGATATGTTGAGAGTTGTATGATTGACTTCAAGGGTAGTTGGGATTTTCATTTTCCTTTGATCGAGTTTGCTTATAACAATAGTTATCACTCAAGTATCCAAATGGCTCCATTTGAGGATCTCTATGGTAGGATGTGTATATTTCCTATTGGTTGGTTTGAAGTTTGTGAGGTTTCTTTGATATGGCTCGAGTTAGTGCATGAGGCTATGAAAAAGGTTCAGCTTAATCATGAGAGGTTGAAAATAGTTCAAAGTCGACATAAGTCTTATGCTGATGTTATAAGAAGAGAACTTGAATTTGATGTTGATGATTGGATTTACTTGAAAATTTCACCCATGAAAGGTGTGATGAGGTTTGGAAAGAAAGGGATTCTTAGTCGCCGATATGTGGGCACATATAAGATTTTAAGCCGTATTGGCAATATTGCTTATGAATTGGAGTAACCTAATGATTTAGCATCAGTACATCTGGTATTCCATGTCTCTTCACTTAAAAAGTGTGTTGAACATCCGACATCCATTGTGCCTTTGGAAATCTTATGAGTTAAAGAAAGTCTTACGTATGAAGAGATTCTGGTTGATATTTTAGATCAACAAGTTTGAAAGTTGAGAAATAAAGAAGGTTCTTCCATGAAAGTTCTTTTGGAGGAATCAACAAGTTGAGGGTCCTACTTTTGAAGCGAAGGCCGATATGATAACCAAATGTCCTCATCTCTTTCCCTCCGCTCGTATTCTAGCTTGAGGTATTAGTTCCTCATGGTTTATTCTCTTGGATTCATGTGGTTTAGTCATTCTCATGTTTCCATATGCATGTATATTCATGATAAAATTGTGTTTTACTTTATGATTTAGCTTGTGGTGATTTCTCCTTGTATATGTATATTATGATGAGATTTGAATTCATGTTGGATTGTTAATTTCTCTCCTACTCTATTCATGCTAGCTTGAGTTCCATTCGAGGATGAATGTTTCCAAGGGGGAGATATTATAACAACTCAGTAATTTGAAAGTCGAAAAGGAAAGGAAAAGTATAGCTTTTTGAACTGAAGAAATGATATACGAGTCCCATCTACAAACCATAGGAGGTTCTATAGATCGTAGAAGGTGAGTCGTAGTTCTTTGGTTAAGTTTTTGGAAAATACCAAGTCTTAGTAAGTTGACCTATGAATGTACAGGACAAAATGTACGTCCTTCTACGGGTCATAAGAGGTGCCCATAGAGTTAATTCAGAGTGTAACACCTCAGAACATATCAGACCAGAACAACAGAAAAATAGGTGAACCACGACAGGGTTCACGGATCGTGAAAGGAACCACGATCCGTCGACCTGCCGTGGTTCACACTCAACCAGAAGTGGTGGACCACGAGACCCTTCACGGGTTGTGGACTACCACACGAGCTGTAGGGAGGATCGTGAAAGCCAGGCAGAACTCACCAGGCTCAGGCATAAGACCACGGAGCCCTTCATGGGCCGTGGTCTTGATGACTGGCCGTGGTGGTTTTCGTGAAGTTGAGCCAGTAGGCCCTTAGCCCAAGTGAAGGACCACAATAACCTTCACGGTTCGTGATCCTTCACACGGTCCGTGAAGTCGACCGTAGAGGGAAGGGCCAAAAACTTGTAGCCACTGACCCATGAATCACAACCCACTTGACGTGTCCCCTTTGACTGTCCGTCAGTGGCTCCATGAAGGGCCCTGTCAGTTTTTAAGTGGGGTCGTTTTGGTCTTTTCCCCTATGCGATGGACACCTAAACTATGTTGCTTGATATCTAAACTACGTAGTTTTGGTCATATTAAGCCTAGTAACTTAATCAAATCTTTTCGTAATCGATTATTCGCCAAAATCAATCGAAATTTAGAGCAAGAGAATAGAAAAGTGTCGACCAAACCCTTCTAAGAACGCAACAAGGTTTCTCCAATTCCAACCCCAAAATTGAAAGATTTCTCCGTGAATTTCGTTACCAGGTATGTGAGATTTCACTAGTGGGTTCCATTTATCCACTAGGTCCTTAGAATTTAGTCAGATTCTTGATTCTCTATCTCTTGTTTAGACCTAGGGTTTTTAGAACATTAAAGAATTGTTGTGATTAGCTGTTATAGTATTCTTAATCAAATTATCAGGTTTTCATAACAGTGTTTCTTAGTTCCTTGCAAGAAACTCAGAACCCTAGTTGTGTAGATTTGTTTAGTTCATGAATTACATTAGCTAGGTCTGATAACAGATATACATGCCTCAGATTTCGAATGGTTCATTATCAGTATTTGAATGTTGCATTCTGAGTTAGCCTGTAGAATATTGAGCTATACAGTATATTTCAGTTATGTTATATTGTACACATTTCTAGTTAGGAGTAGGCTTAACATCGAGTTGGACTAGTGTTCAACGTACCTGTATAGTCCCAGAACTACGTTCCCCCGTAGGTTTATAAGTCCCCACTGTGGGCATCATATTTAGTGCTCACGCCAGTCATGCCTCGATGAGGCGTATACATCAGACTCCACGTTTAGCTCACGTGGTTTTTTGTCGGTTAATATTAGCTCCCAAAGTCAGACTTTAGTGCATTTGACTAGGTTTTTAGTTATACTTTGGTATTAAGACTCATCATGTTATGTACTTGGTTATTGCATTCAATCCAGTTCTATTCAATATATTGTAGTATTTATATTCATATTCAGTTATATCATTGCTCAGTATGTTTTGTTCAGTTTATATTATTGTTCATCTATACTCCATATCCTGCATGCTCAGTACATTCCCAGTACCGATGCATACTCTGTGCTACATCCTTTCATGATGTAGGTTCAGGTACTCAACATCCAAATCATGCATAGATCAGTTCCCAATATATCTTAGCAACATTAGTGGTAAGTCCTCATACTTAGAGGACAATAGACATGTTTTCCCTTTTAGTCATTTATTTAAGTTTCAGTTTTGATAGAGTTAGCTGGGGCATATCCTAACAACACTAGTCAGTTCGAGGCTTTTCCAGACAAAATTTAGATTCAACTTTAGTTTTGAGTGATTGTTCAGTATGACTAAAATCTTATTCAATATTTATATATTCAGACCAATTTTGGGTATTCCCCACCATTAGTTTTCTCATGTTTTAAGCTTTCGCATAGTATCTTATGTTCAGTTGTCTAAGTATGCTTACGATATGACAACTTAGGGTTAGCTTGGGGTTACTGGTGATCATAGGTCCCGTGTTTACGTCCACGGGGTAGCCTCGAGGGGTTACAAACTTGGTATCAGAACCTTAGGTTTAAGAGTCCTAGGATGTCTAAAAGCCGCACTAAGTAGAGTCCTTTTCATGGGTGTAAAGTGCACCATATCTAATGAGGGGGAGGCTACGAAGTGTTTTAGGAAAAACTTCATTTTTTTTTTAATCTGATCGTGCGTGAAGTATGATCCAACTTCTCGTTTCTAATCCATCGTTATGCATTTCAGATCATTCCTCCTTATAGAGCTTACACTAGGAATTCTAATCCTCACAATACTAACGCAGTTCCTCCAGTCCCAGACTATGAGGTTTCGAATGTAGAGTTTGAAAATGTTATCCAGCTCTTGGCTCAAAGTGTGGTCAACCTGAACAATCAGCAGGCCAAGTTACTACTAACACTAATGTTGGGTCAGCAGTATCCAGGGTTCGAGATTATTTTAGGATGAATCCATATGAGTTTCTAGGGTCGCAAATTGGTGAAGACTCACAAAACTTCATTGATGAGGTTAAGAAAATATTTGGGGTGATGCAAGTGAGTGGAAATGATAGGGTAGAGTTGGAATCGTACCAGCTTAAGAACGTAGCTCACATTTGGTTTACTTAGTGGAATGAAAACAGGGGTACATATACAGCTCCTGTGACTTGAGAGTGTTTCACTAGAGCTTTTATGGACAGGTTCTTCCCAAGGGAGTTGAGAGAGGCTAAGGCACACGAATTCATAAATATGAGACAAGGTTCAATGTCAGTCCAAGAGTACGAACTTAAGTTCACAAAGCTCTCCAGGTATGATCCACACATGGTTGCCGATCCAAGGGCACAAATGAGTAAGTTTCTATTAGGGGTATCCGACTTGGTGAAGACAAAGTGCATAAATACTATGTTGTTAGAAGATATGAATATCTCTAGGCTTATGACTCATGTTCATCACGATGAGAGAGACAAGATTAGGGAACAAGCTAAGGACAATAACAAGGCTAGAATAGGAAACTATGAATACTTCTAGCAGAAATTGGGTGATGGAAATTGCTCACAGTTTCAGTAAAGGTCTTCAGCCCAGCAACTTCATCTACTAGTGCTCCATTCCCTAGGTTCCGATAGGATCAGAAAGGTAGGGCATTAGGCTCTAAGTCTTAGGGGAGTGTTTCAGGCAACAAGACCCACCCAACTTGTCCAAAGTGAGGTAAGCACCATCCGGCGAGTGTCTTGTAGGCAATAAATGATGCTTTGGGTGTGGTCAGTCTGGTCATAGGTTGAAGGATTGCCCTTCTGATAAGCAGGGGAAGGAATAGGGCTCAATCTACAGCTCCAGTAGCACCAAAAGTTCGCCCAACTCAGCAGGGTGCTTCATCTCGTACAGGTGGCGGCCAGTGGCAGAATAGGTTGTATGCTCTCCAGGCTTGCCTGGACCAGGAAGATTCTCTTGATGTGTTCAGTAGTACGTTACGAGTCTTTTACTTAGATGTTTATGCATTATTAGATCTATGGGCTACTCTTTCCTTTGTAACTCCGTTTATAGAACTAAACTTCAGTGTTAGTCCATAAACTCTTTCAGAACCCTTCTCAGTGTATACACCAGTTGGTGACGCAGTTATAGCTAGACGGGCATACATAAATTGCCCTATCACAGTCTCTCAGAAATTCACCTCAGCAGACTTTGTAGAGTTAGAAATGGTTGATTTCGATATCATTCTAGGCATGGATTGGTGAAATTCTTGTTATGCCTCAGTTGATTGTAGAACTAGGGTCGTTCAGTTTTAGTTTCCAGACGAGCCAGTATTAGAATGGAAAGGTAGTTGCTCAGTACCTATGGGTCGATTCATATCCTCCCTTAAGGCAAGAAAGATAATTTCCAAGGGGTATATCTATCATCTTGTTCGAGTGAAGGATTCAAGCTCCGAAACCCCGATTCTTGAGTTAGTCACAGTAGTAAATGAGTTTCCAGAAGTGTTCCCAGAAGATCTTCCCGAAGTCCCTCTCGAAAGGGAATTCAACTTCAGAATAGATATCCTCCCAGATACCCAGCCTATTTTGATTCCTCCTTACAGAATGGCTCCAACTAAGCTTAAGGAGTTGAAAGATTAGTTGAAAGACCTTCTAGATAAGGGCTTCATCAGAAGTACTATCTCTCCGTGGGGTACTCGAGTGTTGTTCGTGAAAAATAAAGATGGATCTCTTAGGATGTGTAGTAATTACTGGAAGTTGAACAATGTCACAGTCAAGAATAAGTACCTTATCCCCATAATTGATGACTTGTTCGACCAACTTCAAGGTGCTAGTTATTTTTCGAAGACCTCAGATCAGGCTATCATCATCTCAGAGTCACAAATAGTGACATCCTGAAAATAGCCTTCAGAACTTGGTAAGGTCATTATGAATTTGAAGTTATGTCTTTCGGACTAAAAAATTCTCCTACAACTTTCATGGACTTAATGAACATGGTGTTCAAGCAGTATTTGGACTTGTTCGTTATCGTCTTCATTGATTATATCCTTATTTACTCTAGGAATAAAGAGGAGCACGTGACTCATCTAAGAGTGCTTCTGGAAACTCTCAAAGATCATCAATTATTTGCTAAGTTTAGAAAATGTGAGTTTTGGTTACAATCAGTCTCTTTCCTTGGTCATGTGGTATCTAGCAAGGGAATTCGAGTGGATTCTCATAAAATAGAAGTAGTGGCCCAGATCTACCTCTCCAACATATATTAGAATTTTCTTGGGTTTGGCTGGATATTACTGGATATTTGTTGAATGATTTTCATCCATAGCTTCCCCATTGACCAAGTTCACTCACAAAAAGATTAAGTTTCAGTGGTCAGATGACTGTGAGAAGATATTTTCAGAACTGAAAACTAGGTTGACTACAACCCCCGTTTTGACTCAACCTGATGGTTCAGACGATTATTTCATCTATTGTGATGCATCCAGGGTCGGACTAGGTTGTGTGTTGATGCAGTGAGGTAAGGTTATATCTTATGCTTCTAGAAAACTTAAGGTTCATGAGAAGAACTACCCAACTCATTGTAATACCCCGGAAACTAGTGAGCTAAACTTGAGAGTTCTAGAGCCTTGTGTAAAGGCTTTAGAGTTTGATGTGAGGGATAGAATTGTAAAATGACCTCCCAAACTTAGAATGAGTGGTTTAGGGGGTTAAAAATCAAGATAAGACTCCCCAAGGACCAACCAAAGGGGTCCTTGAGGAGGACCCCAAGACAGTCCCCAAATCTTCCCAAAAAGGGCCACCTACAGTTGGGACTTACCCCCCGTAGTTGGACACACGCCCCGTGGTAATGGGTCCTGGGTCCAGGCCCCATTTGAGGGGCTGTAGTCTAGCACCTACGAGTGTGCAGCACTCCCCGTAGACCCACCCACGGTCCATGGGTCGTGGTCTCATGGGTAGGGGATACTAGGTGTTAAATTGTTTTAAGTTGGGGACTTAGGGTTTATCCTTATTAGTTATAGGTTAAGTGGGGATTGTTAATTAGTTATCAAGACCACCTATATAAACCTAACAGACCCCTAGTTAAGTCATTCCAAAATCATTCTCTCAACTCACCAAAAAGAAACCAAAAATTCTCTCTCTAGAAGTGAAGAAGAAGAAGAAGAGGAAACTAGGTAAGATTTCTTCCATTGATGCAAACTTGGTGAGGTATTTGAATCAAGGTATATTATATTATTCATCTATGGGTTCTTACATCCATAGACCCCCTAGATTTCCGCTTGTGAAGACAAAACCCAATTCTAGCTATGGTTTCTTCCTACATTATGGGCAGTGGTAAAGTATGATTCCAATCAAGTGGATAATACTTAATTATGAATGATTTATCATTGAATTATGATACTATGATGAATTTATGTGATTTTCATGGTTAAGCCTAGACTAATTGATAGAATTGTTATTATGTGGGTTTATGCCATGAAAGGTAAAATTGAGGGTTCATAGGTGATCTTCTAGAATTGATGTTCTGAGTAGTAATTGTTCAAGAATAGGAACATATAGACATGAATTGAATTATATCAAATATTATACGATGGATCTTGACTAGTAATTGATGAGATTGAGTCTTTATGATGAATCATGACTAGAATTGCTTAAAGATGAAGCTTGTGACTTGAATGTCTTGTGATCTAGATAGGTATGATGATAGAACGAAGTAAATCTTTGAGAGTAACGCTTCTAGTCATGAATGTTGAATCACTAAGGATTTGAGAGTAAAGTCAATGTGATGAATAGAAGTCTAGAAGGTAGAATTGTGGTGAAAAGCCTATACTCACCTAACCTACCTTATAAATCCTTGAAGGTATAAAGTGATAGAATCAGTTGAACATGGACTGATTGTCAAGGACATCTTTCCATGAGACATGAATGTTAAGAAAGGCTTAATAGTGAATCTTGGGGTGTATGCTTGTCCCCAAGTGGAAATTGACAATGAGATGAAGTGCCACATAAGATAGGGTCCGAGCTCCAAGTTGAAAGGAGGACCACACCTAGTTGATATGAGGGCTATCCAAGTTAAAGGGGGAACTCTTACGTAGTAGAGTGTGGGTTTCCCAAAGTTAGGTCTCATGAGATGGAAGCCCTTCACATAGTTGAGTTAAGGTTTCTAGTAGCAATCTCCATATCTAATGAACTAAGACATGCTTGAAGAAGTATCTCATAGTGTTCAAAAGCATAAATGAACTAAGACTTACTTAAAGAAGTACCTCATAGTGTTCAAAAGCATAAATGGACTTCGACATGCTTAAGGAAGTATCTCATAGGGTCCATGTTAATAATGAACTTAGACATGCTAAAAGAAGTATCTCACAAGGTTCAATCTATTAATGAACTAAGATGTGCTTAAGAGAGTACCTCATAGTGTTCTAAGGTCTAAAGAGAGGAACTAGTTTCCAACCAAGAAGTATGAGTATGAGGAACTAAAAGTGGTAATTAGCATGAATAGTATTATGGGATGCTAGTCATGCATTGCGCAAGTATGACTTAAGGTTATTCAAGAAAGTGTTCTTTTGTGTGATGTATCTTGATATATGATTGTGCCATAGTTGCCTTCCTTGTTATAATTGACTAAAGGTGAGAGATTCCCTTGGTTATGAGAGTTAAGCTAAAGGATGAGATCCTAAGGTGATTAGTGTGATGGCCTAAGGTGGTACTTAATGAGATTAGGATTATAGGGTCATACTCATACATTGCACAAGTATGACTTGAAGCTACTTATGAAAGCCTAAGACTTGACTAGGTATAGAGACTATGTTTAAGATGACCAAAAAGGATACTTAGCTTGGATGGTATTATAGGATGTCATTCAGGCATTGCACAATTATGATTTGAGGTTACTTGAGAGTGGTCTTGTTATGATGTGAATGAGTAAGAGTTGAATAATCCTTATATGATGCTTGTATTGAATACTTTGCTTATTATTATTATGATATTGCCTCTTATGCTTATAATTGATGTTTCATAAAGTGTTGGATTATGTCTTATGTTGACTAATCCTTATCTTATGCTCTTATGATATTATGTTAGCTACATATTTAGTACATTACTAACACATACTTTGCCTACATTATAATACAATGTAGGGTTTCAGAGATTTGAGTTCCAATCTTGAAGCTAGGTTTCCAAGGAGCAAAAGAGTGAAGATTTGGTGAGTTCTCATATATTCGTGAACACACCCACTATTTCCTTTATGTCTTTTATTTTCATGTTTTGAGACTATTGTATGGTCTGTGTCCCAAGTGTTTTATTCAAAGTTGTATTAGATGGTTTGAGACAAAGTGTAGTAAAGACTTCCGCTTGCTTTTATAAAAGACTTCAATTGTATGGATAGAGTTTTTAAAATTTTCCATACTTTTCTATTATCTTATGTTCATGATATGTTAAGGGCTTGTATGAGGCTTTTCAGAGTCTTGTACACCATGTCACATCTAGGGGGTACTCTTGGGTCGTGACACTCATGACCTCGAGCTTGCAGCAATAGTATTTACTCTAAAGATTTGGAGATATTACTTGTATGGTGTTCACGTAGATGTGTTCACAGATCATAAGACCCTCTAGTATGTGTTCAACCAGAAAGACTATGATATGAATGTTCTTTATCATCCGGGTAAGGCCAATGTAGTAGTTGATGCTCTTAGCAGATTATCTATGGGTAGTGTAGTACATGTTGAGGAAGAAATGAAGGAATTAGTAAAAGATGTTCACTGGCTTACTCATTTCGGAGTTGGTCTTACAGACACGTTAGATGGTGGTGTGATAGTTCATAATAGATCTGAATCTTCATTGGTAGTGGAGGTTACGGTAAAACAAGACAGTGATCCTATATTACTTCAATTGAAGGGTGCAGTTCATTAGCAGGAAATTGATGTTTTCTCCTAAGGGTGAGATGGTGTGCTTCGCTACCAGGGTCGCTTATGTGTTCCTAATGTGGGTGAGTTGAGGCAACATATCCTTACAAAAGACCATCACTCCAGGTATTCTATTCATCCAGGTGCCATAAGATGTACCGTGATCTGCGGGAAGTCTTTTGGTGGAATGGCATGAAGAAGGATATAGCAGATTTAGTGGCAAAGTGTCCTAATTGTCAGTAGGTTAAGGTAGAACACCATAAACCAGGAGGTATGTTTCAAGAGATTAACATTCCTACATGGAAGTGGGAAGTGATCAATATGGACTTTATTACAGGCTTACCTCGTACTCGCAGAAAACATGATTCCATTTGGGTAATAGTAGATAGAGCTACTAGTTCGCTTATTTCTTGGATATCAAGACTACAGATTCAACGGAGGACTACACCAAGCTTTACATTACTGAGAGAGTTACGTTCCATGGGGTTACTTTGTGTATCATCTTAGATAGAGGTCCTCAGTTTACCTCTCATTTTTGGAAATTATTTCAGAAAGGTCTTGGTACTCAGGTAAATCTCAGCATCGCATTTCATCCACAGACGGATGTTCAGGCAGAACGTACCATTCAAACCTTAGAGGACATGTTGAGAGCTTGCGTGATCGATTTCAAAGGTAGTTGGGATGATCACCTACCTCTCATAGAATTTGCCTATAATAATAATTATCATTCTAGTATTCAGATCTCCCTTATGAGGCATTATAAATGCGTAGATGCAGATCTCCAATTGGTTAGTTTGAAGTAGGTGAGGCAACATTGATTGGTCCAGATTCAGTTCATGAAGCTATGGAAAAAGTTCAGCTCACAAGAGATAGAATTAAGACAACCCAGAGTCGTCAAAAATCCTATGCAGATGTGAGGAGAAAGGACTTAGAGTTTGAGATCGATGATTGGGTTTTCCTGAAGGTGTCACCTATGAAGGGGGTGATTATATTTGGCAAGAAAGAGAAGCTCAGTACCAGATATGTAGGTCCTTATAGGATCCTTAAAAGGGTTGGTAATGTGGCTTATGAGTTAGAGTTGCCCGCAGAACTAGCAATAGTCCATCCGGTCTTTCACATTTCCTTGTTGAGAAAGTGTGTGGGTGACGCAGAATCAATAGTACCATTAGAGAGTGTGGCTGTGAAGGATAGTCTCACTTATGAGGAAGTGCCAGTTGAAATTCTTGATCCTTAGGTTCGAAGGTTGAGAAATAAAGAAGTCGCTTCAGTGAAGGTTTTGTGGAGGAGTCAATCCATAGAGGGAGCTAATTAGGAAGCAGAAACAGCCATGAAGGGAAAGTATCCTCATCTCTTTCCTTCCGATTCCGTTTCATCTTGAGGCAATAGTTCCTCTACAATCCCTTAGTTTACTGTTGTGTAAATTCAGTCTTGGTATCATGTTACTTCAGTGTTCTTGCATTTTCAGCATATTTGCATGTTCTTGGAACTGAGTTCAGTCAGATTTCTGGTTCTAGTACTTAGTAGTAGGGTTTGCAGCTCTTTCCCTCCATACTCAGCTAGTTTAGACTTCATTCGAGGACGAATGTTCCCAAGGGGGAGATATTGTAACTCCATAAAACTTATCAAACCAGAACAACAGAAAAATAGGTGAACCATGACAGGATTCACAAACCATGAAAGGAACCACGGTCTGTCGACCTGTCCGTCGTTCACATCAAACCAGAAGTGGTGGACCACGGACCCTTCATGGGTCGTGGACAACCACACGAGCCATATAGAGGCTCGTGGTAGCCAGATAGAACTCACCAAGCTCAGGCATCAGACCACGAAGCCCTTCACGTGTTGTGGTCTTGATGACGGGCCATTGTGACTTTCGTGAAGTTGAGCCAGTAGGCCCCTAGCCCAAGTGAAGGACCACGATGACCTTCACGGTCCATGAAGTGGACCGTTGAGAGAAGGGCCAAGAACCAGTAGCCACTAACCCATGAACCACAACCCACTTGATGGGTCGTGACCCCTTTAACGGTCCGTCAATGTCTCTGTGGAAGGGTCCCGTCAGTTTTTAAGTGGGGTCGTTTTTGTCGACCAAACCCTTCTAAGAACGCTGCAAGGTTTCTCCAGTTCTAGGCCCGAAATAGAAATATTTCTTCATGAATTTTGTCACCAGGTGTGTGGGATTTCACTAGTGGGTTCCTTTCATCCACTAGGTCCCTAGAATTCAGTCAGATTCTTGATTCTCTATCTCATGTCTAGACCCAGGGTTTCTAGAACATTGAAGAATTGTTGTGATTTAGATGTTATAGTATTCTTAATCAGATTATCAAGTTTTCGTAACATTGTTGCTTAGTTC
Source organism: Solanum piurae (assembly GCA_029582685.1). Taxonomy (NCBI): domain Eukaryota; kingdom Viridiplantae; phylum Streptophyta; class Magnoliopsida; order Solanales; family Solanaceae; genus Solanum; species Solanum piurae. Next base: position 33,651 of record JAJOOO010079960.1, read on the forward strand.
CTTGTATGAAACTCAGAACCCTAGTTATGTAGATTTTTTTAGTTCATGAATTACACTAGCTAGGTCAGATAATAGATATACATGCCTCAGATTTCGAATGGTTCATTACCAGTATTTAAATGCTACATTCTTAGTTAGCCTGTCAGAATATTGAGCTATCCAGTATATTTTAGTTATGTTATATTGTACACATTTCCAGTAAGAAATAGGCTTAACATCGAGTTAGACTATGGTTCAGCGTACCCGTATAGTCCTAAAACTACGTTCCCCCATAGGTTTATAAGTCCCTTATGTGGGCATCATATTTAGTGATCACGCTAGTCATGTGTTTATACCCCTGACTAGATATATTGGGTCCTCTCGATTGGGCATATACATCGAACTCCACGTTTAGCTCACGTGGTTTTATGTCGATTAATAGTAGCTCCCACAGTCATACTCTAGTGCATTTGACCAGGTTTTCAGTTATACTTTAGTATTCAGATTCAACATGTTATGTACTTGGTCATTGCATTCAGTCTAGTTCTCTTCAATATATTGCAGTATTTACATTCATATTTAGTTATATCATTGCGCAATATGATTTGTTCAGCTATAATCCATATCTTGCATGCTCAGTACATTCCATGTACTGATGCACTCTGCACTACATCCTTTCATGATGTAGGTTCAAGTACTCATCATCCATATCACGCGTAGAATGATTCTCGATCCATCTCAACAACATCAGTGGTGAGTTCTCATACTTCGAGGACAATAGACATGTTTTCCTTTTTAGTCGTTTATTTCAGTTTCAGTTTTGCTAGAGTTAGCTGGGGGCATGTCCCAAAAACTCTAGTCAGTTAGAGGCTTTTTCAGATATAGTTTAGATTCAGCTTTAATTTTGAGTGATTTTTCAGTATCACTAAACTCTTATTCAATATTTATATATTTAGACCAGTTTTGGGTAGTCCCCATTATTAGTTTTCTCATATTTTAAGCTTCCACATAGTATATTTTGTTCAGTTGTTTAAGTATGCTTATGATATGACAACTTAGGGTTAGCTTGGGGTCACTAGTGATCCTAGGTCCCGTGGTCACGTCCAAGGGATAGACTCGAGGAGTGACAAAGAGATATGTTTTGAGGCCTCAAAACTATAGAAGAAATTGTCGAGTTATAGTTAGTTCTATAGGTTGTAGGAAGCACCTGTAGGAGAGATCTAGACTTAGCGGAAATTTTTACTTAAACTTGGGTTCTACCAAAGGGGTCTACGGACCATAGACCAAATGACAAATCGTAGAAACGTCTCGTGGGAAGTTAATTGAATATTGGGTTTCTGAAAGTGGTTCAACACTTAACTTGTACGGGTGGTAGAAAGTCCTACGGACCGTAGGTCCAACCCGGAGGTTTCTCCGACAATCATTTCTTTAGGATGTTGGGTCTTTTCCTATGCATTTAATACCTATCCTATGTCATTTTGACCCTACTCTAACTCCTTTAACTACTTTTCAATTCCTAAAACTAACCAAACCCTCTCATTCTCTCCGATTCAAAAAACCCATCAAAGTTCATCCTCTTTAATTCTCTCCCAAGATTAAGGAATAAAGCTAGAGTTCCAAACTTCAAGTCCCTTTTTCTTCTTCTTGCTTTTATAGGCTTTAATAATCAATGTATGTGGGAATTCACCAATGTATTCCATTCATCCATTGGGTCCCAAGAAATGTCAATATCCAAAAATGAATTTCACCCAAGTATCTAGGTTTTCATGCAAATCCTCATGGGTCCTATTTGTTACGATTCAATTGCTTGTCAATCTTATTTTGCATGAATCTATTCAGTTTAAAGGTTTTCAATTAATTCCATATGGACCCATACTTTTTAGTTGATTATGATGATGAATTTATGAAGAAAGCTTCTGAACTTATGATCTATGATTTATGAAAGTTATGCATGTTTTATGAAAAATGATGTTTTATGAACTAAGGATGATTTTGATATAAGTAGAAATGAAGTATGAAAGGGTTTATTAAGTATTGTAAAATCATGGTTGTGAAAGGTTGTCTCACATATGAATAAATCTTGATTTAAAGGAGCTACTTTGTAATTACTTTATGATTGGAATGGTAGTTTAATTGTTCCTTTTCAAGTATAATGATATGGATATGTTTATGACAAATTCTGTTGGGATTTAACTTAGCTTAGAGAGAACTTTGAGGTGGAGGCTCAAATAGGGTAGTGTTTAGTAGCAACTTCTAGTTCCAAACTACGTGCTCCCATATGATTTTTTTAAATGATCTAGCTAGTCGATCACAATAACATTAATGATATGATAAAGAGTTCTACCTTTGCAAGTAGACTCTCCCTTTTCGATGTGGGAGTTACATCGGATTCCATGTTATAGCTCACATGCTTTATTGTACGTTGAAGCTAATATCCTATAAAATGAACTAAGTTACCTTCAAAGGTTTTATGAAAGATTTCAAATGATTTTCAGTATGCATTCACCATGTTCATGATTTATGATTTATTTCCAAAAGTTTTACTATGTATTTTAGCTTGGTCATGCATATCATGTTTAAATGTCCTCATATGATTATGTTTATATTTTCACGTATTTCCCCATACTTAGTAAATTCCATATACTAAAACATACATGTGCCTACATTGTTTCATAATGTAGGGTCCGACTCTCTCCCTCCTTCCGCTCGTGGCTAGCTTGGACCTCTCTTGTGCTTTTGTATTGGTGAGTCCTCATACTCCAATGGCAACGCCACGAAGACTTTTATTACTTTTATGATTTCCCCTTGACTTTGTACGTGGTGTATGAGTTACATCCTAACCACTCTATTGATGTTTAGAACAAAATGTCAAGACTTAGTTCTGATTCTGTACTTCTTTTCAAAACTTCTCAAACGATATGAGACATCATACTTAAATTTCTTGTACTTATATTATATTTTATTTATGCATGTCAAGTGTCTTGTGTAGGGCCTTTTGGGGTCTTATCCGCCATGTCACGTCTAGGGTGTACTTCGGGTCGTGACACGAATGGCTTTTTATTTGTGTCACACTATTAAATAAATGAGCACCACATCAATACATACATTTAGACACAAAAATTGACATAACTGAAGACAAACCAAAAAATGAGTCAAAAATAGAATTATGGGACTCACATTGTGAATTCCAAATTTGACTCCATCAATTGGTCTAGTTGGCTCAAGAAACTTGTGCCCCAAAATGCGCACAATTCAAGTTCAAAATACACCAGGAATAGTTCATGCAACAACTTAAGCTAAAAACCATTATTAACATATACCAAGGGAGGTTTGGAATGAGAATTGACCTCCTATGCGAGTCACCTACAATTTCCTACGACCCCAATGATGCCTCGATAAATTTGTGATGATTATTCAAATCACCTCAAACAAAGCTTTAGAACTCGAGATATCACTTTCTCAAATTAAAAGTTATGATGAAACAAGACTCATCTTTATTTAACATACTAGTCAAAGTTCTTCATTGTTATCAGGATGTCTAGGGTCACAATTAAGACCCACCTAAAAAAATGGTGCCATGATCACAGATGTCTAACCTCATGATCACACTGACCAAAATGGTAAACACCCATGAAATGCTCATTATGACCATCAGAAACAGATCACACGACCGCGATGAGTAAGTGAAGTGCCTTTCGTTATTCCGGAGGCCTTAGTCGCGACTATGATAAAGGATTTCACTTTCACCAGATAGTGTTGCAATAACTAGTACACCAAGAATCAAAATTCTTTGATGGGATGCTCAACATTCGTTTGGAAACTTATGCATAGAAATGAAATATGCCATCCCACTAATTTTGACATTCTAGACTCTTTAGAGATGTCAAAACTTTCTACCTACGTCGTCTTGATGAAAAGTCAGCCCCACACTCAAACTTTGTTTTATGCAAAATTCCATAAAGTAGCTTGGAATGGGTTGGGAAGCCTTGGAATCCACATAAAAGGCTCTTCTATACCAAATCGATGTTCCAGAGCTAACAAAACTGTCACAATTATATTCTGATGCAATCTACCTCAAGATTTCACCAAAGTCTACCTTTAAAGTTTCAGAAGCTCCAAAACACAAAAACTTGCACTAAAACCAAATGAACTACAAAGTGACCGAACTGTGAGTCCCAACATGTTTCCCTCCTTTTTAGCCTTATTCTCAAAACTCCTTAAATTGCTAGTACATATTTATATCAATGTGTAACAACAAAGATACATCCTAAATAACATTAACATACATTATCAATGATTAAGTAGCCAAAAACAAACATCAATGTTCTATCAAAGACAAGGAAAGTAGTAAAAGATATCTTTACGCCCAAATAAGGAAAAGCCAAATCTAGTTTAAACATATACAAAGAGGTAGGGGGAGTGGGAGTGTCCTATTTGGGCAAGAGATCCCATAGAGTCCGTTCGCCTGTCCATACCTTGCTCAAGAAAGGAAAATTCTTCATCTTGAGTGTGGTAAAATGCTGCTCGGGGTAACACATGTAAAGATGACCTTAATGGCCTTCCAAATCGTGGACATTATTAGGTAGTTCCACTCATGGTTCTTTCTTGTCTTTAATTTTATTTTCAGTGAAGCAACTCATTATCCTTGACAATGGTGGGTTGACTTGTATTTCCGACAGTGGTTCCTCTAAATGATCTCCGGACACTAGCTAAGTTCTCCTCCAAAAATCTAAACGAAGATGAGTGTTGGGACTGGAAAGGAGGGACATCACTCTCATCATCATCAGAATAATCCTCCAAATTTAATTCGGATGCGACACGACTGTTCCCAATTCCATCTACTCTCCCCCTCTTCCACCCTAGAGGTGGAAACTTCCTCACTAGTAGGGTATATAATTATTTCTGGAAAATACTAACCAAAACAAATTAGAAAGAGATTTTAAAATATATATATTTTTTAGAATTTTTCAAAGAGGATTATTTCAAATTGTTTGAAATTGAAGAAGCTCGATAGTTAACTCGAATTGCATAGGGTCAACATTGGGTGTCAACAACTGCCCCATTCTTTGCGTAAGGTCTATGAAAGAGAACCTGGAAAAAGAAGATTGACGAATTGAATTTTGACTGAACCCACTTTCATCTCTTTAAAAGAAAGGTTCGATATGGATTTTTGAGGAATTATGGCTTGACCCTTACATTGAGTTTCCTACATATCTCAAGTTACAGGAGAATTCATGCCACTTATAGTTAAACACACTTGATTTGACGCACGATTATGAAAGAATTTGAAATCTATCCCGATATCAAATTATAAAGAGACCAAAATTCTTGGGAATAAGATTTAATAAATTATGTCGGAATATAGACAAGTTTTCAACATTGAGCCCACCTACATGTCCTTCAACTCAAGGAATCAGGCTGTTTGTAGTTCGAATAGATTAGTTGAAAAGGAAATCTATTATGCAAGATAACTATCACACCCCGAGCCTACACCCTGGGCGGGATTAGCACTCGAGAACCATTTATTTCCACAAGTGAACCCTTAGCCTGGCTTACTTAACACAGGGGAAGACACTAAGCATGATTACAATGATCAAAGGAATTTACTCAAATAGCTTAATAATATAACTTAGAATGTTAAAAGAATTAAACATTCAACTTGGATTAATGGCCACCCAAGTCTCAACATAAGATAAAATGAGAAGACCAAAGAACAATTAATTAACTGTCTAAGAAGCCTCTAAAACAACTGAGAAGGATGTTGGGATAAACCCCACAACATCCTAATGGACTAAACTAGAAAGAAAATAAAGGAGTCCTCCAAATGCAAGTAGGCTCACCACAGACTCTAAGTGCTCAAGTTGGATCAACGAGGTGCTGGATGATGATCATGGGTACCTGTGTCTGCAACATAAGACGATGCAGGCCAACTGACATCAGTACATTGAATAAATGAGTATGCGAGTTGGAATGCTAAAACAACATAGGCTTGAAAGAGAGTCTGAAAGAAACACTTACCTTGGCTCTTCTCAACTCAAGAATACTTAACTGAACTCATTTCAATATAAAGCAGTTTAAAACAAGTGAAATATAAAGAAAAGTTGTTTAAAAACATGATGCCAACTTTGTGTATATACAATGATACAAAATAACTCTGGAATGTATGTAAAAATATAATAAACTGATGTATATAAAAATACAATAACTTCTATGGGATTTTCTCTAACCGACAACCATCACTATGAGCCTAAGTGATGGTACAACGTTTTAACTCACGTTGCCAAGGACCGTCCTATACCTTGCCATCAGTATAGAACCTGAACTACTAAGTGGATCCACTAGTCTATGCTGAAGAGCACTAAGGAATCATCTAAAAAGTATGACCCTTTTTCTGCCCATGATGGCTACATGGTTTATGGGGGCTTGAGTTAATATAAACTCGCGTCCCCATATCGGTGATCAATACTACTTCCAAAATATACTTAACTCATACGTTTTTAAAACACCTTCTTCTCTGGTTTAAGATAATTACTCATACTTAGCTTAAAATCTCTCTTGGAACCAATGTTCCCTCTTTCTTTCCAAAACTCTTTTGGAAATCTCAGTTTCCTCTCATCTTAAATGTGAAAACGTTTACTCTTGGGAATACTTAGTTCCCATATATCATTTTAAACAAAAGAACTTTGCTCTTACTCTTTACTCAACTTTAAAACATAAGTCTTAAAACCAAGTTAAAAGCATTTGTAAAAAGACTTATTGAAAAGACTCTGAGAACTTCCTAGACTTGGCTCTTCACTTTCCTTGAATTAGAATTTATGGATTCAAGGTTATCATTCATATTTATGGATGATTTCTAGGTGTTTATAAGTCACATAGAGTAGTTAGCATCAATGGAAAGTGTTAATACACTTTAAAAGGACTTAAACGGACTGAATGACGAAAACTGGGTGAAAAATGCCGATCCGGGAACGTCCCAGGCGTGCCGCGCCAGACCCCATTTTACTGGGGATCGTTTTGGGTGCACTACAGGCACGCCACCCCAGCCTCCTGGCGCTATAGGGGCGCGACGCGCCAGGCCCTCCCCAGGTGCGTCTAACGAGTTTTTCAACTTATTTTCTTATCCTAAATCGTTTTAAATTGATTCCTTTACTCAATACTTTCTTAGATTCAGATACCCAACACATGTACACTAGAATCTAACTCGAAAAAACTCTTAACATCGCTAAAACATCTCAAGAAAACCCATAAATTACATGTAAGTTCAAGAATGAAAGCAATTCAAAAACACAACTCAAGCACATCAAATTCTAACTCTTTTGTAACGAAAATCACTGAATTAAACATGCTTGGCGCATGGGAGAACTAACCCAACGCTGTGTGATCTCACATACCTTGTACGGATCACCCCCGACGAAATCCACAAGCCAAACTTCGACGATCTTGAATGAGTCTGGCCCTTTCTTGTTCTTTCTCCTCTTTTCTCCTTTCTCCAAGCCCTAGTGTAAATTCCAATTTTTCTCCAACTGAATAAATATGATTTGACCCATATTAATCTCCTAAAAATGGATTAAAATAATACGGCAAGGAAAAGACCAACACGCCCTTCAAAAATCTGGATTGGATATTTCCTCATGTGAACATCTCAACTTCGAAAGGGCATAACTTATTTATACGAACTCGGAATCATGCAAACTTGGCGGCGTTGGAAAGATCATTCCAAGGGTCTTCCAACCATATCTAGAACTACACCTAACTTATCCTGGGCTAGGATTTATGGTCATTTGAAGTTGACCAAAAACTCACTTTAACTTACTTAAATATTTTCCAGATTTCCTTATACTTTCCAAAAATGAAAAAATTCCCAGATTTTAAACTTGTTTCTAGTTCTTTCTAGTTGTGAGATGTTACAATATCTCCCCCTTGGAAACATTCATCCTCGAATGAGATTACTCTTACTAGGCTTAGTGGGTAACATCAAATTCAAACACCCAACAAGCAAATGCAATCAAACAACATGCTCACTTATAATTTAAAGAGAACTAAGAAGAAAATTAGTACCTTGATCTGCACTTTCTTCGGATTCAAAGAGATGTGGATATATCTTCTTCATATCCTCCTCAGCTTCCCAAGTAGCTTCCTCAACAAATTGATTCCTCCAAAGGACTTTGACTGATGATACCTCCTTTGTTCTCAACTTGCAAACTTGGCGATCTAGAATCTGGACAGGAATCTCCTGGTATGATAAGTTATCCTTGATCCCAATATTATTAGATGGTATGATAATTGAAGGATCGCCCATGTACTTCTTCAACATGGAGATGTGAAATACCAGATGAACTGCTACTAATTCCTGTGGTAACTCCAACTCATAAGCTACATTGCCAATCCTCTTGGCTATGTGATAAGGTCCAATATACCGGGGACTAAGCTTTCCCTTCTTACCAAACCTCATAATACCCGTCATTGGTTAAACTTTCAAATATATACTGAATCATCTACTTCGAACTCTAACGCACTTCTCCTAACATCAGTGAAGGATTTTTGACGAATCTGTGCAGCTTTCAACCTTTCTGGAATCACTTTCACCTTTTCCATAGCTTGGTGAACTAAATCTGGTCCTATCAACGGACTAAGCTTTCCCTTCTTACCAAACCTCATAATACCCTTCATGGGTTAAACTTTCAAATATATACCAAATCATCTACTTTGAACTCTAACGCTCTTATCCTAACATCAGTGAAGGATTTTTGACGACTCTGTGCCGTTTTCAACCTTTCTTGAATCACTTTCACCTTTTTCATAGCTTGGTGAACTAAATCTGGTCCTATCAACCCTGCTTCACCAACTTCAAACCATCCAATAGGAAATCTGCATCTTCTCCAATAAAGAGATTTATAAGGAGCCATTTGGATGATAGAGTAATAACTGTTGTTGTAAGCAGACTCAATGAGAGGTAGGTGATCATCCCAATTTACTTTGAAATCAATCACGCAAGCCCTCAACATATCTTATAAAGTCTGAATAGTGCGCTCTGTGTGCCCATCAGTCTGAGGATGAAAGACAGTACTTAAATTCACCTTCGAACCCAAACCTTTCTGAAAGGATTTCCAAAACTATGCAGTAAATTGTGCACCCCTATCTGAAATAATGGAAACTGGTACTCTATGAAGTCTTACCACTTCTTGAATATATAAGCTGGCATAATCTTTTGTTGAATGGGTAGTCTTTACCGGCAGAAAATGGGCTAATTTTATCATTCTGTCGACAATCACCCAAATAGAATCATGCTGTCTGCGAGACCTTGGCAAACCTGTGATGAAATCCATATTTACCATCTCCCACTTCCATTCTGGAAGCTCTATATTCTGCACCAACCCACCGGGCCTTTGGTGCTCAACTTTCACTTGTTGGCAATTTGGACACTTAGCAAAAATTCAGCAATGCCTTTCTTCATGCCATACCAGCAATAAACTTCTCTCAACTCACGATACATCTTTGTGGAACCCGGATGAATGGAATATCTGGAGCTATGAGCTTCCTCCATGATCCCCTCTTGGAGTCCATCTACCATAGGTACACACAATCTACCATGATATCTCAATACACTATCTCCCCCTTGTTCAAAAGCTAAAACTTTTTTCTTATGAACATTTTCCTTCAATTCAAGCAAAATGGGATCTTGGTCTTATTTTTATTTAACTTCTGAGACTAGTGATGATTCAGACCCATTCGTTACCACTATTCCTCCTTCTGTGGAATCCATAAGTCGGACTCCCAAGCGTGCAAGCCTATGCACATCTTTTGCCAACTCTCTCTTTTCTTCCTCAACATGGGAGGTACTACCCATAGGCAACCTGCTCAAGGCATCAGCAACAACACTAGCCTTACCTAGGTGATAAAGAATACTAATGTCATAGTGCTTGAGTAAATCTAACCACCTCATTTGTCTAAGATTAAGCTCTTTATGAGGGAACACATATTGAAGGATCTTGTGATCAGTGAATATATCAACATTAACACCATACAAGTAATGACGCCATATCTTCAAAGCGAACACTAAAGCAGCCAACTCTAAGTCATGGGTTGGGTAGTTCTTTTCATGAACTTTTAACTGTCTGGAGGCATAAGCTATAACTTTGCCATTCTGCATTAAGACACAACCCAAACCAACTCTAGATGCATCACAATACACCACAAAACCTTGAGTACCTTCTGGTAAAGTCAAAACTGGGGCAGTAGTCAACCTTCTCTTCAATTCCTGAAAGTTTTTCGAACAAGCTTCGAACCATTGAAATTTCACCATCTTCTGAGTCAACTTCGTCAAAGGAGACGAAATGGATGAGAACCCCTCTACAAACCTTCTATAATATCCAGCCAAGCCTAAGAAACTCCTAATATCAATTGGAGATGTGGGTCTAGGCCAATTCTGCACTGCCTCAATTTTCTGAGTATCAACTTTAATTCCCTCTCCAGACATGATATGGCCTAAGAATTCCATTGACTCAAGCCAAAATTCACACTTAGAGAACTTGGAATAACATTTTCTATCTTTCAAAGTTTGAAGAACTATTCTCAGATGGCTAGCATGATCTTCTTCATTCCTTAAATAGACTAGTATGTCATCAATGAAGACGATGACAAACATATCTAAATAAGGTTTGAAGACTCTGTTCATAAGATCCATGAATGTTGTTGGTGCATTAGTCAAACCAAAGGACATGACTAAAAACTCAAAGTGACCATATCTAGTTCTGAAAGCTATCTTTGGAACATCGCATTCCCTTACTCTTAACTGATGATAGCCTGATCTGAGGTCTATTTTTGAAAAATAAGAAGCACCCTGAAGCCGATCGAAAAGATCATCAATTCTCGGAATAGCATACTTATTCTTGATGGTAACCTTGTTCAACTGACGGTAGTCTATATACATCCTAAGGGAATCATCTTTCTTTCTCACAAATAAGACCGGAGCACCCTAAGGTGAGACACCTGGTCGAATGAAGCCCTTATCTAACATATCCTTTAACTGCTCTTTCAACTCTTCCAACTCTGCTGGTGCTATTCTGTATGGAGAAATAGATATAGGACGAGTATCTGGAAGAAGATCTATACCGAAGTTTATCTCTCTCTTAGGAGGGACTCCAGGAAGATCATCTGGAAAGACTTATGGAAACTCTCTTACTACAGGAACTGACTGAATAGGAGGTACCTCAACACTTGAGTCATTAACAACGACTAAGTGATAGAAACACCTCTTAGAAACTAACTTCCATGCCTTAAGGTACGAAATGAAACGACCCTTAGGCACTGCTGAACTGCTTTTCCACTCTAAGACTGGCTCATTTGGAAACTGAAACTTGACTACTCGAGTTCTACAATCAACTGAGGCATAACAGGCATGAAGCCAGTCCATACCAAGAATGACATCAAAATCTACCCTGTCTAACTCAATTAAGTTAGCCATGGTACTCTTGTGATTGATGGAAATGGGACAATTACGATAGACTCTCTATGCTAGAATAGACTCACCAACAGGCGTAGAGACACTGAATAGTTCACTAAGTTGCTTAGGAAGAACATCGAAGTTCATAGAAACATAAGGAGTTACAAAACATAAACTTGCTCCTGGATCTAGCAAGGCATAAATAGTAAAGACAAAGGCTCGAATCATACCAGTGACAACATTTGGAGAGTTCTCTTGATCTTGGTGACTAGTGATTGCATAGAGGCGGTTTGCTCCTCCGCCAGTACCGAAAGTAGCTCCTCTAGGTGCAGCCCTGTTTGGTGGAGCAACTAATGAAGACTGGGCTCTATTGCCCGGATTCCCACTACCTTGCTTATTCTTAGAACACTCTTTCATGAAGTGTCCCTCTTTCCCACACTTGAAACAACATTCCTGGCCATCACGACACTTACCTGAGTGGTTCCTACCACACCTACCACATACAGGAGCCCAATTACCTCCTTGTGCCACACTACCTTGAGACTGTGTTGGTCTAGCTGTGAAGTTCTGTGAATTCTGGCCATTATACTCACCTTTGTTTCTGGGTGCAAGTGCACTAGCAGATGATGGTGCATGTCCCTTTTGCTTTTGAAAGGACAGACGATTCACACTACTCTTTTGCTGCCTAGACTCATTCCTTGTCTTCGTTTTCTTATTTTTGAAGTCTTCCCTATCTCTCAGCTTCTCTTTCTCAACCTGCTGCACATAAACCATCAACCTTGATATGTCCATGTCACCTATCAACATCGCTGCCCTGCCCTTTTTGCTTGATAGATGACCCAACCCAGCAACAAACAAGCTCATTCTACTTCTCATGTCCTTAACCATCTCCGAAGCATAACGGGATAGTTTGGTGAACTTCAACCCATATTCATGTACACATAGATAATCCTGCTTAAGTGTGAGGAACTCACGTACCTTGGCTTCTTTCAGTTCTTGGGGAAATAAACGCCCCAAGAAAGCCTCTTCAAAACATGCCCAACTCGCAGGTGGTGCATCCTCAGCTCTACCCCCTTTCCACTGATCACACCAAGTCCTAGCAACATTTTTCATCTGATATGCAGCTAGCTCAACTCTCACAGTATCAGTAACATACATCACACCAAACACCTTTTTCAGTTCCTCAATAAAGTTTTCTGGATCTTATGCAGTGCTTGAACTAGTGAAACTTGGAGGATTCATCCTCAAGAACTCACGAATCCTTGAAGGGTCAGCCTCTCCTTGTCGAGCTTCTCTTTGCTGCCCAGCTTGGTTGGTCACAACTTGACTGAGCATCCTTATAGCCTCTCTGAACTCAGCATTGGTGACTTCTCCTTGAGGTTGCACTTCAGGTACATTTGGTAACTCTTGTTCCTCGACATTCCTCCTAGTTGGATGACCTCTGACTTCTCTTCGTGGAGGCATGATTATCTAAAACACGTGCAAGCACGAATTCGAGAGAAACTTTAACGCACGAAATGAGTGTGAAAGAAGTGAGAAATTTTTCCTAAGTGTTGCAGCCTCCTAATTATAGATGTGGCGCACTTCACACCGATAATTAGGACTCTACATACACGGCTTCATAGACTCCCTAGGACACTTGAACTCTGGGCTCTGATACCAAGTTTGACACGCTCTAAGCCTACACACTGGGTGGGATTGGTACTCGAGAACCATTTTTGGCCCCAAGAGAACCCTTGGTCTGGCTTACTTAACTCAGCAGAACACTCTAAGCATGATTACAATGATCAAAAGAGCTTACTCAAATAGCTTAATAATATAACTTAGAATGTTAAAAGAATTAAACATTCAACTTGGCCAAATGGCCACCCAAGTCTCAACATAAGATAAAATGAGAAGACCAAAGAACTAATAACTGACTGTCTATGAACCCTCTAAAACAACTGAGATGGATGTTGGGACAAACCCCAAAACATCGTAATGGATTAAACTAGAAAGAAAATAAAGGAGTCCTCCGAATGCAAGGAGGCTCACCATAGACTCTAAGTGCTCAAGCTGGATAAACAAGGTGCTGGGGGATGATCTTGGTTACCTTCGTCTGCATCATAGGAAGATGCAGGACAACTGGCATCAGTACATTGAATGTACGAGTATGCGAGTTGGAATGCTAAAACAACATAGGCTTGAAAGAGAGTCTGAAAAAACACTTACCTTGGCTCTTCTCAACTCAAGAATACTTAACTGAACTCATTTCAATATAAAGCAGTTTAAACCAAGTGCAATATAAAGAAAAGTTGTTTAAAAATATGATGCCAACTCTATGTATATACAAGGATACAACATAACTCTGGAATGTATGTAAAAATACAATAAAATGATGTATATAAAAATACAATAACTTCTGTGGGAGTTTCTCTAACCGACAACCATCACTATGAGCGTAAGTGATGGTACAACGTTTTACCTCACGTTGCCAAGGACCATCATATACTTTTCCATCAGTATAGAACCTGAACTACTAAGTGGATCCACTAGTCTATGCTGAAAATCACTAAGGAATAATCTAAAAAGTATGACCATTTTTCTTCCCATGATGGGTACATGGTTATGGGGGCTTGAGTTATTATGAACTCACATCCCCATATCGGTGCTCAATATTACTCCCAAAATATACTTAGCTCATATGTTTTTAAAACACCTTCTTCTCTGGTTTGAGATAATTACTCAAACTTAGCTTAAAAGCTCTCTTGGAACCAATGTTCCCTTTTCCTGTTAAAAACTCTTTTGGAAATCTCAATTTCCTCTCATCTTAAACGTGAAGATGTTCACTCTTTGGGAATACTTAGTTCCCATATATCATTTTAAATAAAAGAACTTTGCTCTTACTCTTTACTCAACTTCAAAACTTAAGTACAAAGTAAAAAGCATTTGTAAAAAGACTTCTTGAAAAGACTATGAGAACTTCCTAGAATTGGCTGTTGACTTTCCTTGAATTTGAATTTATGAATTCAAGGTTATGATTCATATTTATGGATGATTTCTAGCTATTTAGAAGTCACATAGAGTAGTTAGGATCAATGGAAAGTGTTAATACACTTTAAAAGAACTTAAACGGACTGAATGACGAAAATGGAGCGAAAAACGCCGATCCGGGGTCGTCCCTGGCGCGCCACGGCAGGCCCCATTTTACGAGGCCTCATTTTGGGCGCACTGCAGGCACGCCGCCCCAGCCTCCTGGCGCTATGGGGGCGCGACGCGCCTTGTCCTCCAAGGTGCGTCTGACGAGTTTTTCAACTCGTTTTCTGATCCTAAATCATTTTAAATCGATTCCTTTTCTCAATACTTTCTTAGATTCAGATACCCAACACATGTACACTAGAATCTAACTCGAAACAGCTCTTAACATCGCCAAAACATCTCAAGAAAACCCATCAATCACATGTAAGCTCAAGAATGAAAGAAATTCAAGAACACAACTCAAGAACATCAAATTCTAACTCATTTAGAATAAAAATCGCTGAATTAAGCATGCTTGGCATGTGGATGAACTAACTCAACTCTATGTGATCTCGCATACCTTGTAGGGATCACCCCCGACGAAATCCACAAGCCAAACTTCGACGATCTTGAACGAATCTGGCCCTTTCTTCTTCTTCCTCCTCTTTTCTCCTCTCTCCAAGCCCTAGCGTAAATTTCAATTTTTCTCCAACTGACTAAATCTTATTTGACCCATATTAATCTCCTAAAAGCGGATTAAAATAATAGGGCAAGGAAATGACCAACATGCCCTTTAAAAATCCGGATTGGACATTTCCTCATATGAACAACTCAACTTCCAAAGGGCATAACTTATTCATACGAACTCAGAATCACACAAATTTGGCGGCGTTGGAAAGATCATTCCAAAGGCTTTCCAACCATATCTGGAACTAAACCTAACTCATCCTGGGCTAGTAGTTATGGTCGTTTGAAGTTGAACAAAAACTCACTTTAACTTGCTTAATTTTTTTCCAGATTTCCTTATACTTTCCAAAAATGAAAAAATTCCCATATTTTAAACTTCTTTCTAGTTCTTTCTAGTTGCAAGATGTTACAATAACCTTTGGTTCTAGAGGAGTGACAAGTAAGTTGAGTATGAAAAAGAGGCTTGCAACCTCTTAGCCATGAATGTGGTGCACTTCACACCCATAATTAAGAACTTACATGAACTTAATTTCCAAAGCTCTTCGTGTATTGTCACTCATATTGGAAAGTTGCCTCTGGTGAGAGTGAAAAGTTTTCTGGATGCGAAATTGAAACTGATAAACCCAAAGAAAAACCCACATGCCTTCTGATAGGGGTGTGGTTTGATTGTGGTGGAAGTTACTCCTCAGCTCGCGTCCTAAGAGTTTGATACTCCTCTTCGGACTATGTTCCAATTCACTGCAAAGAAAAGTTCCACGTTGTGCTGTGTCCTTTTTGTTGATGTCCGCACTTGTAGTTTAATTGAGAACGGCTCCTCTCGGATGTTCTCGATAAAGACTAAGTAAAATTCATTAGTAGAAACTGTAATTCAAATAGGAAAGTAGTGTCTTTACTACGTTGGTACACCAACCTCCTCCGATTTTGACGTAGAGAAAACGAGGCACCTGTCCAAAGTTTGATGTCATTTATAATGTACTTCTCAAACTTCAGCCTCCTCCAGTTTTGACACGATATATGATGACCTGATATGTTGTTATATGTTTGTGGCCCCTTTGTCAATAATATCTCCTCTTCTAGCAAATTATATGGATGACCCTCTTGGTAATGATATAATCACCTCCGATAATATAATATGAAAGGCCCCCTTGGCAATGATATTATCACCTCCGATAATATAATATAGATGTCCCTCTTGGCAATGATATTACTACCTTTAGTAATATAATATTGATGGCCCTTTTGGCAATGATATTATCACATCTGATAATATAATATGAATGTCCCTCTTGGCAATGATATTACTACCTTTGGTAATATAATATTGATGGCCCTTTTGGCAATGATATTATAACCTCTGATAATATAATATGGATGGCCCTCTCGACAATGCATATCACCGTATCTAGTATCGATGTGACGTATAAATATCCTTCAACGTTAGCCTCTTACGACTTTAACGTGATAATAAATATTTATGGCAAGTTACCCTTCAAATTTTTGTTGCGGATCCTATTTTTGTTGAGAAATATGAACAATACATTGTTATTCACAATACCAAGTTAACTACTTTTATCGCATGAATATCAATGCCTTTTCCTGCATAAAGAAAATGTCAGTCTTGGGCACTTTTTCTCTTGACTTTTCCATATTTGTTGAACATGATGATCTCTTGATATCCTTGTAAACCTGCATCCACAGAAAACAATTTAGTTTTAAATAAACTAATTTGTGTTGACTTCTTTGATTTCTTGCTCTTCCTCTTGCTATCTTTGATTGATTGCTTCTAGCTTCCCGCTTCTTGGTAGACATAATATAGATCTATATTTTAGAAAAAATATTTGATACATATACAAAGTTGTAAGAAAAATAGATTTTTGAAAAGTAGTTTGATGAGGGTCACTGCCAAGTGTCATGTCACATTAAAGCTTAAGTGAACACTTCAGTTCAAGTTTCGATATATCCAATCTAAAATTCCTTTTAAGCTGGGGAAATCAGAAGATAATTGAAGTTTGACTTTGAATTTCTGAGATATTGGGGTTCATGAGCTTCCGATCATGCTGGAAATTACTTGTTGTTAACATTGAACTTCTGATAGTACTTGATAGAATTTTTGACATCTTCTCAAAAATTCTGCTCCAGTGAAATGTCTTGTCATTTCTCAAGTCTTTGGTAGGAAGACTTGCGGAATTTTTGAGATCTTCTCAAAAATTCTGGCCAGTTGCCTCTTCCTAATGCATGCTCAATCTTGTCTTGCTAGCGAATGATCTTTAGAATTTTTGAGCTCCTCTAAAAAATTCTGCCCCAGTTTCCATCATAAAGGGAAATTGAAATTTTATGGGGTGTATGACCGAGCCGTTGTGGCGCCTACGTATCCCGTTGAGGCAAGAATCAGGTCAAACGTAGTTCTCCTTTTGGGAATAAAATAAAGAAGAAATTTTAATTAAAAAATGACCGAGGCAGACATAGGCCGCCTACGTATCTCATTTTTGAGAACTCGGGTTAGACGTAGTTCAATACAAGGATATAAAAACTTAACATAAGAAATTACAAGCAAATGATACGATTACAAGAAAAGTGATGAGAGAAAAACTAATCTTCAGACGTAGTATCTCTTGACAGTATATGAGTTGATTGGTTTTGGCCACTCCTGGCCATCCATCTCCGGCAGGATCAAGGCACCTCCAAATAACACTTTACGAACCATGTATGGTCCTAGAAAATTTGGTGCAAATTTTCCCCTATACTCATATTGATGGGGGAAGATGTGTTTGAGGACCAATTATCCTTATTTAAATGTTCGAGATCTCACTTTTTTGTTGAAAGCATGAATCATTCTCTGTTGATATAATTGGCCATGACAAACATCAATTTTCCTCTTTTCATCAATTAAGGCTAGGTGTTCGATCTGATTACGAACCCAATCAACATTGCTCAGTTCAGCTTCTTGAATGATCCTCAATGAAGGTATTTCAACTTCAGTAGGTATCACTGCTTTTGTCGCATATACTAGAAAGTGTGGAGTTGCTCCGATTGATGTTCTAAGGGTTGTTTGGTAACCCAACAAAGCATATGGTAACATCTCATGCCAACCTTTGTGATTATCAATAATCTTTCTCAAGATCTTTTTGATGTTCTTATTGGCAGCTTCTACGGCTCCATTCATTTGAGGACAATAAGCAGTCAAATTTCGATGAGTAATCTTGAATTGCTCACATATCTCCATCATCAAATTATTGTTGAGGTTTGCACCATTGTCTGTAATAATGGAATCAGGTAGTCCAAATCGACATATCAAGTTGTTATGAACAAAATCATCTAATACCTTCTTCGTCACAGATTTATAAGAATTTGCTTCCACCCACTTGGTAAAGTAATCAATGGCAACCAAAATAAATCTATGTCCATTAGAGGGGGCTGGCTCAATTGGGCCAATGAAGTCCATTCCCCAGGCCACGAATGGCCAAGGAGATCCCAAAGCATTAAGTTCATGAAGAGGTACTCAAATCAAATCACCATGTACTTGGCATTTATGACACTTTTACACAAATCTACAAAAATCGTGCTCCATAGTCATCCATAAATAACCAGCTCGAATGATTTTTTTTGCCAAAGTAAGCCCGTTCATATGAGGTCCATAGACTCCAACATGTACCTCCTCGAGAAGTCTTGTAGCTTCCATGGAATCTACGCACCTGAGGAGTCCCAAATCTGGAGTCCTCCAAAAAGGATTTCCCCACTTGGAAAGAAATTGTTAGCCAATCGACGTATTGCCTTCTTTTGATTGGATGTCACATCTTCTAGATAAATTCTAGTCTCCAGGTACTTCTTTATATCATAATACCAAGGCTTTCCTTCTGATTCCACCTCGACATGCGAACAATGAGCTGGTTGTTCCTTTAAATCTATCTCCAAAGGATCGATGTAATTCTGATCTGGATGCTTGATCATAGAGGAAATAGTGGTAAGAGCATCGGAAAATTCATTTCACAACCTTGGAGTGTGCATAAACTCTATCTTTTGAAATCTTTTGCACATTTTGTGCACCATTTGTACATATGGAACAATCTTTGTATTCTTCACGGCCCATTCCCCTTGAACTTGGTGAATTAACAAGTCTGAATCTCCAATTACCAGCAACTCTTGGACATTCATGTCGATGTCTAACATTATGTCAAGAATGCAAGCCTCGCATTCTTCCATATTATTGGTTCATTGAAATCGAAGTTTAGCCGCCACGAGGTAATGTTGACCGGATTCCGATATTAGAACCGCTCCAATTCCAGATCCATTATAATTCACCGATCCATCAAAGAATACCGTCCAACCAGGGTATGACTCAAAAATGATTTCTCCTATGAACAACACATCTTGGTCAGGGAAGTATGTTTTGAACGGTTTATATTGTTCATCGATTGGATTTTTTGCAAGATGATCGGTCAATGCTTGTCCTTTTACCGCTTTTTTAGTAACATACACAATGTGAAACTCGCTCAAAAGCATATGTTATTTGGCTAGTTTTACAGTCGGCATAGCTTTCTAGAAAATATACTTCAATGGATGTATCTTGGAAATAAGATATGTAGTATATGAAGACAAATAATTCCTAAGCTTTTAGGCGATCCAAGTCAAAGCACAACATGTTCTTTCCAATAGAGTGTACCGAGCCTCATATGGAGTAAACTTCTTTGTTAGTTAGTAGATCGTGCGTTCCTTCTTTCCAGTTTCATCATGTTGTCCTAATACACAGCCAAATGCATTCTCTGAGATGGACAAGAGTAGTAACAATGGACTTCCTTCTCGCAGAGGTACCAATACTGGTGGATTTGTCAAATAATCTTTGATAGGATAAAAAAAATTGACACTCTTCGGTCCACACCGTCAGTGCATCTTTTTTCAACAACTTAAAGATGGGCTCGCAACCACCGTGGATTGAGTTATGAATCGACTGATATAGTTCAATCTTCCAAGAAAACTCATAACTTCTTTCTTAGTATTTGACGGCGATAAATCCTGAATTGCCTTAACTTTGGTAGGATCAAGCTCAATGCCTTTTCTACTAACTATGAAACCCAATAATTTACCAGCTGGTACTCCAAAAGCACATTTAGCGGGATTCAGCTTCAAGTTGTATTGACACAACCGATCAAAGAACTTTCTCAAATGGGTCAAGTGATCTGAACTCTTGCGGGAGTTGATGATTATGTCATCCACTTACACTTCAATCTCCTTAGGGATCATATCATGGAAGATAGTTGTCATGGCTCTCATGTATGTGGCCCCGACATTCTTAAGACCAAATGGCATTACCCGGTAATGATAAACACCCCATGGTGTAATGAAAGCCATCTTTTCAGCTTTTTTTTCATCCATCAAAATCTAATGATAACCCGCAAAGCAATCCACAAATGATTGAATTTTATGCTTAGCGCATTTGTCAATAAGAATATGGATATTCGGTAATAGAGATTTGTCTTAGGGATAGGCTTTATTGAGATCTCTATAATCAACAAATATTCTAGTTTTACCATCTTTCTTAGGCACTGGAACAATATTAGCTAACCAAGTTGGATACTTAGTAACCTCCACAACTTTGGCTTGAAAATGTTTGGTAACTTCTTCTTTTATTCTCAAAGTCAAATCTGGCTTGAACTTCTGACTTTTCTACTTTACCGGACTGAAATCGGGATTGATCGGCAACTTGTGAGAAACAATATATGTGCTCAATCCGGGAATATCATCATAATACCAAGAAAATATATCGATGAACTGCTTAAGCAAACTGATGGGCTCTTCTTTCTAAGTTTCTATGAGATGGACATTGATCCTGGTTTCTTTAACACTTTCTTCGTCTCCCAAGTTCACGGTTTCAGTCTTCTCTAAATTTGGCTTCTCTTGATTCTCAAACTGTTTTAATTCTTCTGTGAGGTGTTCTTGAACCATGGTCTCTTCATCATATTCCTCGAACTCATTCTTATCTATCTCATGTTACTCACTCAACTTATGAAATGACATGATATTGGCAGATTTCAAATTATTTTTACTGAAATCATAAATTAGACATGTCAGATAAAATAATAATAATAATAATAATTTAAAACAAATTAGTAAGTTGTGAATAAATAGATTTAAGGAATAGAGGAGGCTTTTATTTAGATAAAAAAAAGTACAAACTTTGGCCATGACCATAGGCCAATCTTCATTTTGAAACATCACGGGGGAAATTAAAGCTTAAAGAGGTAAAACGGCATAAAGGGTGGGTCTTAGGCCTCATTCAAACTACCACCGATTTTAGAAATAAGTTAAATAGATATGTCTTTGTCTGCCAAGATGAATGAGGAACTAGGAGTTGTATGGATGTCTAATTAGGCACTTGCTCTGCTAGTTTAGCATCTCGAATGCTATATGTCTCAATCATCTCCTCAAGCACTACATCAGATTCCTCAAAAAGATTCCCAATTCCCTCCCCAATGCCATCATCATTGACATATTCTCCCACTAGAAAATACTTGTACAAGTGAGGTACTGGCTTTGCTAATTCCCAATCAACCACCTTGTTACTCGAAGCTCCCGTCTCATCATCTGCTATTGGGATGTATCCCAAGCCAAACATTGAAACTTTTGTTAAAATTTGAATAGGCTCAGTGATACCTTGCAAATATTTTCCCAACCCAAAACAAGGTTCAAATCCACTTCTCAACATCAAAGTGTCTATCATCTTGTACCATTAGGCATATGAGGATGTGAGGCCAAATCATCACCGGTAGCATTCACTATCTCTACTGTATAGAAGTTAAAACCTCTAGCAAAATCATCGACAATCGGGGCATAGTCATTTGAATGTCTTCCTTCACCATAAATGACTACTTCGTGATCATTCCACACAAACTTCATCAACTGGTGGAGGGTAGAGGGCACGGCCCCAACCATATGGATCCAAGGTCTTTCGTGTAAAAGATTGTAGCTAGTGGTGATGTCCATCACTTGGAACTCGACAATGAAATATGCAGGTCCTACTTTAATACCCAAACTAACAGCGCCCATTGTTTCTCTTTGACCCCCGTCGAAAGCTCTAACATTGACTTAGTTCTGGCGAATCTTCCCAAGATCAAATTCAGTTTCTTTAGAGTTGACAATGGGCAATTATTAAGTCTGTATCAATCATCTATCAAAACTCATCTCGACAGTGGATTGTGATGTGCAGGGATTTGTTATGCATCACCTCTTCACAAGGCAACTCTTCATCGCTAGAACTAACACGATGGCCTCCGATGACTTTGCTTATCATAGCTGCGAGATTATCACTATTTGTCCCCACCGGTACGTGAGTCTCATTCAAAGACTTTAACAAAGCATTCCTATGTTGCTGTGAACTCATCAATAATGCCCACACAGAAATTTGAGCAGGTGTCTTCTGTAAATATTTCATGATGGAATACTATTTAGGCTGCTTTCTTCGCCAAAACTCCTTGGCTTCAGCTTCACTTATTGGCCTTTTCTGGTGGTCTCTCTTGTGACCTCCTTAAGCCAATTCCTCTGGTGTATAACATCTACCAGATCTAGTCATACCATGGGCGGTAGAGGTCTCGATCACAAACTTTTTCTTGGTAAGGCGTTCCTTTGGCATTGAAGTAAAAGCTTGATAAGGTGCCATTATCACAAACTCTTTCTCAGTAAGGCCCTTCTTTGGCTCCAAAACAAAATCTTGATGGGATGTTATTATCATGAACTCGGGCTTCTTGATTATGCTTAGAAAGGCTACAGCCTCCTCAAGACTGTCAAGATTTGATGGGACTATGGTCATAGCAGCACCCTAATTCTCTTCTATTTTAATCATATTAATAGTATCTAGCTACTCCATGATTTGGTAGATCATTACTACGCACATTAGAAGAGGAAGTCTGAAGGGTGACCATCTTATGATCAATTAAGTCTTAAATCTTATGCTTCAAGTTGATGAAATATTTGGTAGTATGTCCTGCACTATTGGAGTGGTATACACATATCTAATCAGCTCTAAAGATTTAGAGTTTGTATTGATGGGTTTAGGTTCGATGGGATGAAGCATGCATGCAACTTTCAATCGTTTGAACAACTTAGTTCGACTTTCAATGAGAGGAGTGAAAATTCTGGGAGGTTTCCTTTCAAGGTTTGGACGAGGAAGGTCATAGTTATTTTGTGGAGTTGTTGGTACCTGGCGGTAATTTAAAGGATTTTGGCGGGGAGGTGTTGGTGTTTGGAATTTTGGGTATGGTTGAGTTTGGTAATTTTGTTGTGGAGTCTGGTAGTTTGGAGGGGTATTTTGGTAATGTGGAGCTGGGAGATTAGGAGGCGGAGTTTGGAAATTTAGTTGGACATAGAAGAATGGGTAGGGATTTTGTGGCGCTGGGGATAGGCTTTGGAGGGTGATGATTTTCTAGAGCTAAATCTGAATGATCTCTTTGTCCTTCCATTAGATGCATGAGAAACAAAGGACACATCTTCCCTTTTCTTCCTCAATAGTCCCAAAGATCCGGCTTGGGCTGCCAGTCGGTCAATCTTTTCGGTCTTAAGACCATCTTCGATAGTTTCACCTGTATTGACTATCTCAATAAATTTTGTTCTAATGAGCAACATTATTCAATCATAGTATTCTGGCTCTTGGATGCGTATAAATACTTCAGTGATCTCCTTTTCAGGCTTGGGAGGTTGAACTCTCGCAGTCAATTTTCTCCACCTGTATGCATATTCACGGTAGTTTTTAGTGGATTTTTGCTTAATATTATCCAAGGAGTATCGATCTGGAACGATCTCTACATTTTAAGCAAATCTCTCAATAAAATATTTAGCTAAAGCATTCCAACTAGGCCATTGCTTCATGTCTTGGGAGGCGAACCATTCTAAGGCCTCTCCATTCAAACTTCGGCTGAAGAGCCGCATCAACAATGCTTAATTTTTCCCAAATCCTACAAGCTGGTCGCAATACGCCCTTAAATGAGCTAAGGGGTTCCCGGTTCCTCCAAAAATGTCAAACTTTGGTACCTTAAACCCCTTGGGAAGGTCCAAGTTTGGATGGATACCCAAGTCTTCATAGTTTATCCCTATAACATCTGGAGTATAATGAAGCTCTTTCATAGATTTCATAATTTCTTCTTTCACACTACTTATTTATTTCCTCTTTGACCCTCCATTCCTTATCCTTCTCCACATAGTGGTCGGGTTTGGGATATGTAGTGTAGGCAAGATGTGGTTCTGTGAGGATTGGAATATGGAAAGTGGCTTTTGTAGGTAATGGTTGAGTAGTAGGTGGGTTTGAAGTGTTTTGAGGAGGAGTTTGGTACATGGAAGGGAATGCTTGAGAGTTGTTAGAATTTAGGCTTTGAGATGGATGAGGTGTTTGGTAGGAAGAGCTAGAATGATGTTGGTTAGTTGTGTGTAATTTGACGGTGGGGGGCTTTTGGACTGGAACAATAGGTGGATTGTGTGGGAAATGTTCGGGTTATGCATTAGGAGTAGGGAAATGGAGTGGGGGTCTTTCGTTGTTTGGAAGAGGAGTGTTGGCAGTGATAGCCAAATTTGCCAACTCCCGAGTCTTATGCATCTCAGCCCTCATTTCAGATATTTGTTGTGCCAGTTGAGCAATCAACTCATTCTGCTCAGCAATGATAGGATCTGTTATTGTGATGTCATTCAAACTGATGTTCTCACCATTTCCAGTAATCTTTTATTTTCCTTTCAATAGATTTTGGCCCGAGAAGGAATCTTTAGGGACTTTAGATCTCGTGAAGCATGGATACTAAGACAGTTTCTCAACATAGATCAGTTCTAGTTACTTGATAAATGAAAAACAACTCAAAAGTAGCTATGTTAGTTATTGTTTCTAATGAGAAATACAAAAAAGCTGATATAAGAATAAACATATAACTGGCATTTTTCTTTAAGCGGATCAATCCACGAATGTATTTTGGGTAAAAGGGAGGACTCAAATGGAAGGATTTTTTTCTTTGGTTAGTTCATTTGAATGAATCAAGAAAGTCAACTTGCATAGATTCTTGCTAACTTCTTCCACTCATATCTTTTAGGTGAAATCTTTCAGCATCCTTCAAGAAAAGGGAGAATAAAAATTTACAGGATAGGGACAGAGCCTTAAGTAGGCTGCCTACGTATCCTTTCGGGGAATTCAGGCCAAGCATAGTCTGAATCAGTCTTGGCAATTTTTAAAACATTGATTCTTTAGTTTCTTCTACACTAGCCAAATCAATGATCGGCATTCGCGTGCTAACACTTTTTCTAGACATTCTAGCAATTTAACATCTCTTAGACGGAGAGATGAAAATTTAGAAGATTTTTAAAGGATTTATATATTTTCTGAGAAACTTTGCCAACACTTCAGGAGTAACTTGGACGGACTTTGTTGTTGTTGATTTAATATATGCTTAGGGTTTTCTAAGGAACAAGAGTGGATTAATTCTACTTTTAGACAAAATGACATATCCCAACACAAAGCAATTATATCAGGTAGCACACAAATAATTTATATCGCGTCCTAAACTTGTGACCTTTTATGCCAAAGGTGGGCCTATCGAATTGAAGGATGTATGACGGCATTTGAAGACATTTCATTTCCCACCCCCCCTAAAAAAAATCATACATAATAAGACAATTCAATACACGCAAAAATGATAAGGGGATACATTTTAGGGAAAGGGGTAAAAACTTTGAAATATGATAGAAATCAGTCACACTCATGGGAAAAAGATAACTAAAAGGTGGACGGTCCTGCTCCTCCTTTCGCTTTCTCCACTTCATCATGAGTGAGGTATATGTTAGTCACTACTACATGCGGTTGGGCTAGCAAGGTTTTCTCAAACATCGGCACGTGTTGTAGAGCGGCAAGCTGACCATCCAGGTTCGAGTCCAAATGCATTAGACATGCCCTTGCATTGGCTAACTCTTGCGTGACGAAAGCTAAGACCCTTTGGCTTTCATACTCTCTTTGTTGGAACTCTTGTTCCCTATGCAGATATTCTTGCCCCCTACTCTGAAACTCTTGATCCATTTGGTGTCACTGCTGTTGAAAATGGTAGGTTTGAAATTGGAACCTTACTTGAATATATTCGATTTTCCTACCCATATATGGCGTCGGGTTGAGTGTACCAAGTAAATAATCCTACATCCATCTATTGTACTCATCCACATACCCAACTTGATACATGTTTGTGGCTATTCTTTCTTTTAGGTTGACACGTCCAGCCCATTCTTGGAGAATTTCCCTAGCATGGGGTATCTTATCACACCCGTTGTAGTCAATGACGTATCAACTAGTGTCTCCTTTCATAGGTAGGATCTATTTTTTACATAACTGTTATGCCAAAGGTGGGCCTATCAAATTGAAGGATGTATTACGGCATTTGAAGACAATTCATTAAACCCCCCCCCCTCAATAAAAAATATCATACGTAATAAGACAATTCAATACACGCAAAAACGATAAAAGGATACATTTTTGGGAAAGGGGTAAAAACTTTCAAATATGATAGAAATCAGTCCCACTCATGGGAAAAAGATAATTAAAAGGTGGACGGTCCTGCTCCTCCTTTCGCTTTCTACACTTCATCATGAGTGAGGTATATGCTAGTCACTACATGCGGTTCGGCTAGCAAGGCTTTCTCAAACATCGGCACGTTCTGTAGAGCGGCAAGTTGACCATCCAGGTTCGAGTCCAAATGCATTAGACATGCCCTTGCATTGGCTAACTCTTGCGTGACGAAAGCTAAGACCCTTTGGCTTTCATACTCTCTTTGTTGGAACTCTTGTTCCCTATGAAGTTATTCTTGCCCCCTACGCTGAAACTCTTGCTCCCTTTGGTATCACTGCTGTTGAAAATGGTAGGTTTGAAGTTGGAACCTTACTTGAATATATTCGATTTTCCTACCCATACATGGCGTCGGGTTGAGTGTACCAAGTAAATAATCCTGCACCCATCTCTTGTACTCATCCACATACCCAACTTGATACATATTTGTGGCTATTCTTTCTTTTAGGTTGACACGTCCAGCCCATTCTTGGAGAATCTCCCTAGCATGGGGTATCTTATCACACCCGTTGTAGTCAATGACGTATCAGCTACTGTCTCATTTCATAGGTAGGATCTATTTTTTACCTAACTGTTATGCCAAAGGTGGGCCTATCGAATTGAAGGATGTATTACGGCATTTGAAGACAATTCATTATACCCCCCCCAAAAAAAATATCATACATAATAGGATAATTCAATACACGAAAAAACGATAAGGGGATACATTTTAGGGAAAGGGGTAAAAACTTTCAAATATGATAGAAATCAGTCCCACTCATGGGAAAAAGATAACTAAAAGGTGGACGGTCCTGCTCCTCTTTTCGCTTTCTCCACTTCATCATGAGTGAGGTATATGCTAGTCACTATATGCGGTTCGGCTAGTAAGGCTTTCTCAAACATTGGCACATGCTGTAGAGCGGCAAGCTGACCATCCAGGTTCGAGTCCAAATGCATTAGACATGCCCTTGCATTGGCTAACTCTTGCGTGACGAAATCTAAGACCCTTTGGCTTTCATACTCTCTTTGTTGGAAATCTTGTTCCTTATGCAGATATTCTTTCCCCCTACGATGAAACTCTTGCTCCCTTTGGTGTCACTGCTGTTGAAAATGGTAGGTTTGAAGTTGGAACCTTACTTGAATATATTCGATTTTCCTACCCATACATGGCGTCGGGTTGAGTGTACCAAGTAAATAATCCTGCACCCATCTCTTGTACTCATCCACATACCCATCTTGATACATGTTTGTGGCTATTCTTTCTTTTAGGTTGACACGTCCAGCCCATTCTTGGAGATTCTCCCTAGCATGGGGTATCTTATCACACCCGTTGTAGTCAATGACGTATCAGCTAGTGTCTCCTTTCATAGGTAGGATCTATTTTTTACCTAACTGTTATGCCAAAGGTGGGCCTATCAAATTGAAGGATGTATTACGGCATTTGAAGACAATTCATTATACCCCCCCCCCCCAAAAAAAATCATACATAATAAGACAATTCAATTCACGCAAAAACGATAAGGGGATACATTTTAGGGAAAGGGGTAAAAACTTTCAAATATGATAGAAATCAGTCCCACTCATGGGAAAAAGATAACTAAAAGGTAGACGGTCCTGCTCCTCCTTTCGCTTTCTCCACTTCATCATGAGTGATGTATATGCTAGTCACTATATGCGATTCGGCTAGCAAGGCTTTCTCAAACATCGGCACGTCCTGTAGAGCGGCAAGCTGACCATCCAGGTTCGAGTCCAAATGCATTAGACATGCCCTTGCATCGGCTAACTCTTGCGTGACGAAAGCTAAGACCCTTTGGCTTTCATACTCTCTTTGTTGGAAATCTTGTTCCTTATGCATATATTTTTTTCCCCTACGATGAAACTCTTGCTCCCTTTGGTGTCACTGCTGTTGAAAATTGTAGGTTTGAAGTTGGAACCTTACTTGAATATATTCAATTTTTCTACCCATACATGGCGTCGGGTTGAGTGTACCAAGTAAATAATCATGCACCCATCTCTTGTACTTATCCACATACCCAACTTGATACATGTTTGTGGCTATTCTTTATTTTAGGTTGACACATCCATCCCATTCTTGGAGAATCTTCCTAGCATGGGGTATCTTATCACCCCTGTTGTAGTCAATGACGTATCAGCTAGTGTCTCCTTTCATAGGTAGGATCTATTTTTTACCTAACTATTATGGCAAAGGTGGGCCTATCGAATTGAAGGATGTATTACGGCATTTGAAGACAATTCATTATGCCCCCTTCCCAAAGAAAAATATAATACATAATAAGACAATTCAATTCACGCAAAAATGATAAAGGGATACATTTTAGGGAAAAGGGTAAAAACTTTGAAATATGACAGAAATCAGTCCCACTCATGGGAAAAAGATAACTAAAAGGTGGACGGTCCTGCTCCTCCTTTCGCTTTCTCCACTTCATCATGAGTGAGGTATATGCTAGTCACTACATGCGGTTCGGCTAGCAAGGATTTCTCAAACATCGGTACATGCTGTAGAGCGGCAAGCTGACCATCCAGGTTCGAGTCCAAATGCATAGACATGCCCTTGCATTGGCTAACTCTTGCGTGACGAAAACTAAGGCCCTTTGGCTTTCATACTCTCTTTGTTGGAACTCTTGTACCCTATGCAGATATTCTTGCCCCCTACGCTGAAACTCTTTCTCCCTTTGGTGTCACTGCTGTTGAAAATGGTAGGTTTGAAGTTGGAACCTTACTTGAATATATTCGATTTTCCTACCCATACATGGCGTCGGGTTGAGTGTACCAAGTAAATAATCCTGCACCCATCTCTTGTACTCATCCACATACCCATCTTGATACATGTTTGTGGCTATTCTTTCTTTTAGGTTGACACGTCCAGCCCATTCTTGGAGATTCTCCCTAGCATGGGGTATCTTATCACACCCGTTGTAGTCAATGACGTATCAGCTAGTGTCTCCTTTCATAGGTAGGATCTATTTTTTACCTAACTGTTATGCCAAAGGTGGGCCTATCAAATTGAAGGATGTATTACGGCATTTGA